>SZWC01021268.1:22523-34675 GCA_023375785.1 Penium margaritaceum | reverse complement strand
GTTGGAAGTTGGGTTGGAAGTTGGGTTGGAAGTTGGGTTGGAAGTTGGGTTGGAAGTTGGGTTGGATGTTGGGTTGGAAGTTGGGTTGTAGTTGGGTTTGAACTTGGGTTGGAAGTTGGGTAGAAAGTTGGGCTGGAAGCTGGGTTAGAAGCTGGGTTGGAAGTTGGATTGGAAGTTGGGTTGGAAGTTGGGTTGGAAGTTGGGTTGGAAGTTGGGTTGGAAGTTTGGTTGGAAGTTGGGTTGGTAGTTGGGTTGGATGTTGGGATGGAATTTGGTATGGAATTTGGGTTTGAAGTTGGGATGGATATTGGGATAGAAGTTGGATTGGAAGTTGTGTTGGAAGTTGGGTTGGACGTTGGGTTGGATGTTGGGAAGGAAGTTGGTATGGAAGTTGGGTTTGAAGTTGGGATAGATGTTGGGATGGAAGTTGGATTTGAAGTTGGGTTGAAAGTTAGGTTAGAAGTTGGGTTGGAAGTTGGGTTGGAAGTTGGGTTGGAAGTTGGGTTGGAAGTTTGGTTAGAAGTTGGGCGGGAAGTTGGGTTGGAACTTTGGTTGGAATTTGGGTTGAAAGTTGGGTTGAAAGCTGGGTAGAAAGCTGGGTTGGAATTTGCGTTGCATGTTGGGTTGGAAGTTGGGTTGGAAGTTGGGTTGGAAGTTGGGTTGGAAGTTGGGCTGGAAGTTGGGTTGGAAGTTGGGTTGGAAGTTGGGTTAGAAGTTGGGTTGGAAGTTGGGTTGGAAGTTTGGTTGAAAGTTGGGTTGGAAGTTGGGATGGAAGTTGGGATGAAGGATGGGTTGGAAGATGGGTTGGAAGTCGAGTCAAAAGTTGGGTTGGAAGTTGGGTTGAAAGTTGGGTTGGATGTTGGGATGGAAGTTGGGATGGAAGTTGGGTTTGAAGTTGGGATGGAAGTTGGGATGGAAGTTGGGTTGAAAGTTGGGTTGGACGGTGGGTTGGAAGTTGGGTTGGAAGTTAGGTTGGACGTTGGGTTGGAAGTTGAGTTGGAAGTTGGGTTGAAAGTTTTATTGGAAGTTGGGTTGAAAGGTGGGTTGGAAGCTGGATTGTATGCTGGGTTGGAAGTTGGGCTGGAAGTTGTGTTGGAAGTTTGGTTGGAAGTTGGGTGGAATTTGGGTTGAGATTGGATTGGAATTTGGGTTGGAAGTTGGATTGGAAGTTGGGTTGAAAGTTGGGTTGGAAGCTGGGTTGAAAGTTGGGTTGGAACGTGGGTTGGAAGTTGGGTTGGAAGTTGGGTTGGAAGTTCGATTGGAAGTTGGATTGGAAGTTGGGTTGGAAGTTGGGTTGGAACGTGGGTTGGAAGTTGGGTTGGAAGTTAGGTTGGACGTTGGGTTGGAAGTTGAGTTGGAAGTTGGGTTGAAAGTTTTATTGGAAGTTGGGTTGAAAGGTGGGTTGGAAGCTGGGTTGTATGCTGGGTTGGAAGTTGGGCTGGAAGTTGGGTTGAAAGTTGGGTTGGAAGCTGGGTTGGAAGTTGGGTTGGAACGTGGGTTGGAAGTTGGGTTGGAAGTTAGGTTGGACGTTGGGTTGGAAGTTGAGTTGGAAGTTGGGTTGAAAGTTTTATTGGAAGTTGGGTTGAAAGGTGGGTTGGAAGCTGGGTTGTATGCTGGGTTGGAAGTTGGGCTGGAAGTTGGGTTGAAAGTTGGGTTGGAAGCTGGGTTGGAAGTTGGGTTGGAACGTGGGTTGGAAGTTGGGTTGGAAGTTAGGTTGGACGTTGGGTTGGAAGTTGAGTTGGAAGTTGGGTTGAAAGTTTTATTGGAAGTTGGGTTGAAAGGTGGGTTGGAAGCTGGGTTGTATGCTGGGTTGGAAGTTGGGCTGGAAGTTGGGTTGAAAGTTGGGTTGGAAGCTGGGTTGGAAGTTGGGTTGGAACGTGGGTTGGAAGTTGGGTTGGAAGTTAGGTAGGAAGTTGGGCTGGAAGCTGGGTTAGAAGCTGGGTTGGAAGGTGGATTGGAAGTTGGGTTGAAAGTTGGGTTGGAAGTTGGGTTGGAAGTTGGGTTGGAAGTTGGGTTGGAAGTTGGGTTGGAAGTTGGGTTGGAATTTGGGTTGGATGTTGGGATGGAACTTGGTATGGAAGTTGGGTTTGAAGTTGGGATGGATGATGGAATGGAATTTGGATTGGAAGTTTGGTTGGAAGTTGGGTTGGAAGTTGGGTTGGATGTTGGGATGGAAGTTGGTATGGAAGTTGGGTTTGAAGTTGGGATGGATGTCCATGTTGACTCCGACTTCCGACTTGAGGGGGTCAAGTCGGAGTCGCCAAGTCGGTCCAAGTCGACTTGGACGTCGACTTGACTTGACCCCCTTGCATAAACTGGTAATAGTGTACACTCTTTTATTCATTTGGGGTAGCGGAAGCAATTTACCAGGACTTTTAATTTGATCGGGGCGAGCTCAAATCCCGCTCTGCCTAGCGAGGCCTCGAGGCAAGTTGACCTTGCCTCGCTTGGCGGCTGGTCCTCACGGCTGTGCCTCATTGGCGAGTGGCATCTCCTGGAAATTTGGGAGTGGACGCAAGGCTCACAGCCAATCATCCATGCAAAGCAAGCATCACACCCGGCCATGTTGGCATGGCGTGGATGGATGGTCGGCTAACAGTCAAGCACCCATCCATCCACACCACGTCGTTGTCCTCTTTCTCCCTCGCTCGTTCGCATGGTGCGATGCGGAGGATGGAATCTTGGCTATGAGCCAAGCACCCATGGCTCCATGCCACGTCAGCAACCTCGTACAACTCGATTGCTCCCTTGATCTTCTGCTTCCTACATGGCGCAAGCCATCGGGTCGATCCAGACCTTACGGTAGATTTCCGCTCTGTAAGTACAAAAATCAGAAAATGCCCCTGATGCCCCTGGGAGGAGGTTGTGACATCAAGTAAGCCAGCTAGTTGTATCTTAAAGGTCATGGTGACTTGTGAAGTATGGTGGATGATGAGAAAAAAATGACAAAAATGCCACATTTTGTCCGTGATAAGAACGTACATATGGCACAAATTACTTGAAAACAATGTTGTTCACACGTTTCGGTGCCAATAACAAACCGACTTGGATGGACCCAAGTCGACTTGAGTGGCCAAGTGCCGACTTCCGACTTTCGACATGGCGACTCCAAGTCGACTTCGACTTGAAGAAGTCAACATGGATGGATGTTAGGACAGAAGTTGGATTGGAAGTTGGGTTGGAAGTTAGGTTGGAAGTTGGGTTGGAAGTTGGGTTGGAAGTTGGGTTGGAAGTTTGCTTGGGAGTTGGGTTGGAAGTTGGGTTGGAACTTTGGTTTGAAATTGGGTGGAATGTTGGGTTAAAAGCTCTGTAGAAAATTGGGTTGGAATTTGCGTTGCATGTTGGGTTGAAAGTTGAGTCGGAAGCTGGATTGGAAGTTGGGTTGGAAGTTGGGTTGGAAGTTGGGTTGGAAGTTGTGTTGAAAGTTTGGTTGAAAGTTGGGTTGGAAGTTGGGATGAAAGTTGGGATGAAGGTTGGGTTGGAAGATGCGTTGGGAGTTGGGTTGGAAGTTGGGTTGAAAGTTGGGTTGGATGTTGGGATGGAAGCTGGCATGGAAGTTGGGTTTGAAGTTGGGATGGAAGTTGGGATGGAAGTTGGGTTGAACGTTGGGTTGGACGGTGGGTTGGAAGATGGGTTGGAAGTTAGATTGGACGTTGGGTTGGAAGTTGAGTTGGAAGTTGGGTTGAAAGTTTGGTTGGAAGTTGGGTTGGAATTTGGGTTGGAATCTGGATTGTATGCTGGGTTGGAAGTTGGGCTGGAAGTTGTGTTGGAAATTGGGTTGGAAGTTGGGTGGAATGTGGGTTGAGATTGCATTGGAAGTTGGGTTGGAAGTTGGGTTGGAAGTTGGGTTGAAAGTTGGGTTGGAAGCTGGATTGGAAGTTGGGTTGGAACGTGGGTTGGAAGTTGGATTGGAAGTTGGGTTGAACGTTCGGTTGAATGTTAGGATAGAAGTTGGGTTGAAAGTTGGGTTGGAAATTGGGTTGGAAGTTGGGTTGGAAGTTGGGTTGGAAGTTGGATTGGAAGTTGGATTCGAAGTTGGGTTGGAAGTTGGGTTGGAGGTTGTGTTGGCACTTAAGTTGGAAGTTGGGTTGGAAGTTGGTTTTGAAATTGGGTTTGAAATTGGGTTGGAAGTTGGGTTGGAAGTTGGGTTGGAAGTTGGGTTGGAAGTTGGGTTGGAAGTTGGGTTTGAAATTGGGTTTGAAATTGGGTTGGAAGTTGGGTTGGAAGTTGGGTTGGAAGTTGGGTTGGAAGTTGGTTTGAACGTTGGGTTGGAAACAGGGTTTGAATTTAGGTTGGAAGTTGGGTTGGATGTTGGATTGGAAGTTGGGTTGGAAGTTGGGTTGGAAGTTCGATTGAAGGTTGGGTTGGAAGGTGGGTTGAAAGTTGGGTTGGAAGTTTGCTTGGAAGCTGGGATGGAAGTTGGGATGACGGTTGGGTTGGAAGTTGGGTTGGAATTTGGGTTGGAAGTTGGGTTGGAAGTTGGGTTGGATGTTGGGTTGGAACTTGGGTTGTAGTTGAATTTGAAGTTAGGTTGGAGGTTGCGTTGGAAGTTGGGTAGAAAGTTGGGCTGGAAGCTGGGTTAGAAGCTGGGTCGGAAGTTGGATTGGAAGTCGGGTTGGAAGTTGGGTTGGAAGTTGGGTTGGAAGTTGGGTTGGAAGTTGGGTTGGAAGTTGGGTTGAATGTTGGGATGGAAGTTGGTATGGAAGTTGGGTTTAAAGTTGGGATGGATGTTGGGATGGAAGTTGGACTGGAAGTTGGGTTGGAAGTTGGGTTGGAAGTTGGGTTGGATGTTGGGATGGAAATTGGTATGGAAGTTGGGTTTGAAGTTGGGATGGATGTTGGGATGGAAGTTGGATTGGAACTTGGGTTGGAAGTTAGGTTGGAAGTTAGGTTGGAAGTTGGGTTGGAAGTTGGGTTGGAAATTGGGTTGGAAGTTGGGTTGGAAGTTGGTTTGAAAGTTGGGTTGGAACATTGGTTTGAAATTGGGTTGAAAGTTGGGTTGAAAGCTAGGTAGAAAGTTGGGTTGAAATTTGCGTTGCATGCTGGGTTGGAAGTTGGGTTGGAAGTTGGATTGGAAGTTGGGTTGGAAGTTGGGTTGGAAGTTGGGTTGGAAGTTGGGTTGAAAGTTTGGTTTAAAGTTGGGTTGGAAGTTGGGATGGAAGTTGGGATGAAGGTTGGATTGGAAGATGGGTTGGAAGTTGGGTCACAAGTTGGGTTGGAAGTTGGGTTGAAAGTTGGGTTTGATGTTGGGATGGAAGTTGGGTTTGAAGTTGGGATGGAAGTTGGGATGGAAGTTGGGCTGAAAGTTGGGTTGGACAGTGGGTTGGAAGTTTGGTTGGAAGTTTTGTTGGACGTTGGGTTGGAAGTTGAGTTGGAAGTTGGGTTGAAAGTTTGGTTGGAAGTTGGGTTGAAAGTTGGGCTGGAAGCTAAATTGTATGCTGGGTTGGAAGTTGGGCTGGAAGTTGTGTTGGAAGTTGGGTTGAAAGTTGGGTGGAATGTGCGTTGCGATTGGATTGGAAGTTGGGTTAGAAGTTGGGTTGGAAGTTGGGTTTAAAGTTGGGTTGGAAGCTGGGTAAGAAGTTGGGTTGGGACGTGGGTTGGAAGATGGGTTGGAAGTTGGGTTGGAAGTTTGGTTGAACGTTAGGATAGAAGTTGGATTTAAAGTTGGGTTGGAAATTGGGTTCGAAGTTGGGTTGGAAGTTGGGTTGGAAGTTGGGTTGGAAGTTTGATTGGAAGTTCGATTGGATGTTGGGTTGGAAGTTGGGTTGGAAGTTGGGTTGGAATTTGGGTTGGAAGTTCGTTTTGAAACTGGGTTTGGAATTTGGTTGGAAGTTGGGTTGGAATTTGGATTGGAAGTTGGTTTGAACGTTGGGTTGGAAGCTGGGTTTGAATCTAGGTTGGAAGTTGCGTTGGAAGTTGGGTTGGAAATTGGGTTGGAAGTTGGGTTGGAAGTTTGATTGGAGGTTGGGTTGGAAGTTCGGTTGAAAGTTGGGTTGGAAGTTCGGCTGGAAGATGGGCTCGAGGTTGGGATGATGGTTGGGTTGGAAGTTGGGTTGGAAGTTGGGTTGGAAGTTGGGATGGGAGCTGGGATGGAATTGGGGTTGGAAGTTGGGTTAGAAGTTGGGTTGGATGCTGGGTTGGAACTTGGGCTGGAAGTTCGCATGGAAGTGGGATGGATGTTTGATTGGGAGTTGGGATGAAGCTGTGATGGAAGTTGGGTTGGAAGTTGAATTGGAAGTTGGGTTGGAATTTGGGTTTGAAGTTGTGTTGGAAGTTGGGTTGGAAGTTGGGTTGGAAGTTTGGTTGGAACTTGGGTTGGATGTTGGGATGGAAGTTGGGATGGAAGTTGGGTTTGAAGTTGGGATGGAAGCTGGGATGGAAGTTGCGCTGAAAGTTGGGTTGGACAGTGGGTTGGAAGTTGGGTTGGAAGTTGGGTTGGGAGTTGGGATGGAAGTTGGGATGGAAGTTGGGTTGGAAGTTGGGTTTGAAGTTGGGTTGGAAGTTGGGTTGGAAGTTGGGTTGGAAGTTGGGTTGGATGTTTGGATGGAAGCTGGGATGGAAGTTGGGTTTGAAGTTGGGATGGAAGTTGGGATGAATGTTGGGTTGAAAGTTGGGCTGGACAGTGGATTGGAAGTTGGGTTGGAAGTTGGGTTGGACTTTGGGTTGGAAGTTGAGTTGGAAGTTCGGTTGAAAGTTGGGTGGGAAGTTGGGTTGAAAGTTGGGTTGGAAGGTGGGTTGTATGCTGAGTTGGAAGTTGGGCTGGAAGTCGTGTTGGAAGTTGGGTTGGAAGTTGGGTTGGACTTTGGGTTGGATGTTGAGTCGGACGTTGGCTTGGAAGTTGGGTTGGTAGTTGGGTTGAAAGTTGGGTTGGAAGCTGGGTTGGAAGTTGGGTTTGAAGGGGGCTGGAAGTTGGGTTGGAAGTTGGGTTGGAAGTTGGGTTCGAAGTTGGGATGGAAGTTGGGTTGGAAGTTGGATTGGAAGTTGGGTTGGAAGTTGGGTTGGACTTTGGGTTGGAAGTTGAGTCGGACGTTGGCTTGGAAGTTGGGTTGGTAGTTGGGTTGAAAGTTGGGTTGGAAGCTGGGTTGGAAGTTGGGTTTGAAGGGGGCTGGAAGTTGGGTTGGAAGTTGGGTTGGAAGGTGGGTTGGAAGTTGGGTTGGAATTTAGGTTGGACGTTGGGTTGAAAGTTGAGTTCGAAGTTGGGTTGAAAGCTGGGTTGGAAGTTGGGTTGGAAGTTGGGTAGAAAGATAGGCTGGAACCTGGGTTAGAAGCTGGGTTGAAAGTTGGATTGAAAGTTGGGTTGGAAGTTGGGTTGGAAGTTAGGTTGGAAGTTGGGTTGGAAGTTGGGTTGAAAGTTGGGTTGAAAGTTGGGCTGGAAAGTGGGTTGGAAGTTGGGATGGAAGTTGGGATGGAAGTTGGATTGGAAGTTGGGTTGGAAGTTGGGTTGGACTTTGGGTTGGAAGTTGAGTCGGACGTTGGCTTGGAAGTTGGGTTGGTAGTTGGGTTGAAAGTTGGGTTGGAAGCTGGGTTGGAAGTTGGGTTTGAAGGGGGCTGGAAGTTGGGTTGGAAGTTGGGTTGGAAGGTGGGTTGGAAGTTGGGTTGGAATTTAGGTTGGACGTTGGGTTGAAAGTTGAGTTCGAAGTTGGGTTGAAAGCTGGGTTGGAAGTTGGGTTGGAAGTTGGGTAGAAAGATAGGCTGGAACCTGGGTTAGAAGCTGGGTTGAAAGTTGGATTGAAAGTTGGGTTGGAAGTTGGGTTGGAAGTTAGGTTGGAAGTTGGGTTGGAAGTTGGGTTGAAAGTTGGGTTGAAAGTTGGGCTGGAAAGTGGGTTGGAAGTTGGGATGGAAGTTGGGATGGAAGTTGGATTGGAAGTTGGGTTGGAAGTTGGGTTGGACTTTGGGTTGGAAGTTGAGTCGGACGTTGGCTTGGAAGTTGGGTTGGTAGTTGGGTTGAAAGTTGGGTTGGAAGCTGGGTTGGAAGTTGGGTTTGAAGGGGGCTGGAAGTTGGGTTGGAAGTTGGGTTGGAAGGTGGGTTGGAAGTTGGGTTGGAATTTAGGTTGGACGTTGGGTTGAAAGTTGAGTTCGAAGTTGGGTTGAAAGCTGGGTTGGAAGTTGGGTTGGAAGTTGGGTAGAAAGATAGGCTGGAACCTGGGTTAGAAGCTGGGTTGAAAGTTGGATTGAAAGTTGGGTTGGAAGTTGGGTTGGAAGTTAGGTTGGAAGTTGGGTTGGAAGTTGGGTTGAAAGTTGGGTTGAAAGTTGGGCTGGAAAGTGGGTTGGAAGTTGGGATGGAAGTTGGGATGGAAGTTGGATTGGAAGTTGGGTTGGAAGTTGGGTTGGACTTTGGGTTGGAAGTTGAGTCGGACGTTGGCTTGGAAGTTGGGTTGGTAGTTGGGTTGAAAGTTGGGTTGGAAGCTGGGTTGGAAGTTGGGTTTGAAGGGGGCTGGAAGTTGGGTTGGAAGTTGGGTTGGAAGGTGGGTTGGAAGTTGGGTTGGAATTTAGGTTGGACGTTGGGTTGAAAGTTGAGTTCGAAGTTGGGTTGAAAGCTGGGTTGGAAGTTGGGTTGGAAGTTGGGTAGAAAGATAGGCTGGAACCTGGGTTAGAAGCTGGGTTGAAAGTTGGATTGAAAGTTGGGTTGGAAGTTGGGTTGGAAGTTAGGTTGGAAGTTGGGTTGGAAGTTGGGTTGAAAGTTGGGTTGAAAGTTGGGCTGGAAAGTGGGTTGGAAGTTGGGATGGAAGTTGGGATGGAAGTTGGATTGGAAGTTGGGTTGGAAGTTGGGTTGGACTTTGGGTTGGAAGTTGAGTCGGACGTTGGCTTGGAAGTTGGGTTGGTAGTTGGGTTGAAAGTTGGGTTGGAAGCTGGGTTGGAAGTTGGGTTTGAAGGGGGCTGGAAGTTGGGTTGGAAGTTGGGTTGGAAGGTGGGTTGGAAGTTGGGTTGGAATTTAGGTTGGACGTTGGGTTGAAAGTTGAGTTCGAAGTTGGGTTGAAAGCTGGGTTGGAAGTTGGGTTGGAAGTTGGGTAGAAAGATAGGCTGGAACCTGGGTTAGAAGCTGGGTTGAAAGTTGGATTGAAAGTTGGGTTGGAAGTTGGGTTGGAAGTTAGGTTGGAAGTTGGGTTGGAAGTTGGGTTGAAAGTTGGGTTGAAAGTTGGGCTGGAAAGTGGGTTGGAAGTTGGGATGGAAGTTGGGATGGAAGTTGGATTGGAAGTTGGGTTGGAAGTTGGGTTGGACTTTGGGTTGGAAGTTGAGTCGGACGTTGGCTTGGAAGTTGGGTTGGTAGTTGGGTTGAAAGTTGGGTTGGAAGCTGGGTTGGAAGTTGGGTTTGAAGGGGGCTGGAAGTTGGGTTGGAAGTTGGGTTGGAAGGTGGGTTGGAAGTTGGGTTGGAATTTAGGTTGGACGTTGGGTTGAAAGTTGAGTTCGAAGTTGGGTTGAAAGCTGGGTTGGAAGTTGGGTTGGAAGTTGGGTAGAAAGATAGGCTGGAACCTGGGTTAGAAGCTGGGTTGAAAGTTGGATTGAAAGTTGGGTTGGAAGTTGGGTTGGAAGTTAGGTTGGAAGTTGGGTTGGAAGTTGGGTTGAAAGTTGGGTTGAAAGTTGGGCTGGAAAGTGGGTTGGAAGTTGGGATGGAAGTTGGGATGGAAGTTGGATTGGAAGTTGGGTTGGAAGTTGGGTTGGACTTTGGGTTGGAAGTTGAGTCGGACGTTGGCTTGGAAGTTGGGTTGGTAGTTGGGTTGAAAGTTGGGTTGGAAGCTGGGTTGGAAGTTGGGTTTGAAGGGGGCTGGAAGTTGGGTTGGAAGTTGGGTTGGAAGGTGGGTTGGAAGTTGGGTTGGAATTTAGGTTGGACGTTGGGTTGAAAGTTGAGTTCGAAGTTGGGTTGAAAGCTGGGTTGGAAGTTGGGTTGGAAGTTGGGTAGAAAGATAGGCTGGAACCTGGGTTAGAAGCTGGGTTGAAAGTTGGATTGAAAGTTGGGTTGGAAGTTGGGTTGGAAGTTAGGTTGGAAGTTGGGTTGGAAGTTGGGTTGAAAGTTGGGTTGAAAGTTGGGCTGGAAAGTGGGTTGGAAGTTGGGATGGAAGTTGGGATGGAAGTTGGATTGGAAGTTGGGTTGGAAGTTGGGTTGGACTTTGGGTTGGAAGTTGAGTCGGACGTTGGCTTGGAAGTTGGGTTGGTAGTTGGGTTGAAAGTTGGGTTGGAAGCTGGGTTGGAAGTTGGGTTTGAAGGGGGCTGGAAGTTGGGTTGGAAGTTGGGTTGGAAGGTGGGTTGGAAGTTGGGTTGGAATTTAGGTTGGACGTTGGGTTGAAAGTTGAGTTCGAAGTTGGGTTGAAAGCTGGGTTGGAAGTTGGGTTGGAAGTTGGGTAGAAAGATAGGCTGGAACCTGGGTTAGAAGCTGGGTTGAAAGTTGGATTGAAAGTTGGGTTGGAAGTTGGGTTGGAAGTTAGGTTGGAAGTTGGGTTGGAAGTTGGGTTGAAAGTTGGGTTGAAAGTTGGGCTGGAAAGTGGGTTGGAAGTTGGGATGGAAGTTGGGATGGAAGTTGGATTGGAAGTTGGGTTGGAAGTTGGGTTGGACTTTGGGTTGGAAGTTGAGTCGGACGTTGGCTTGGAAGTTGGGTTGGTAGTTGGGTTGAAAGTTGGGTTGGAAGCTGGGTTGGAAGTTGGGTTTGAAGGGGGCTGGAAGTTGGGTTGGAAGTTGGGTTGGAAGGTGGGTTGGAAGTTGGGTTGGAATTTAGGTTGGACGTTGGGTTGAAAGTTGAGTTCGAAGTTGGGTTGAAAGCTGGGTTGGAAGTTGGGTTGGAAGTTGGGTAGAAAGATAGGCTGGAACCTGGGTTAGAAGCTGGGTTGAAAGTTGGATTGAAAGTTGGGTTGGAAGTTGGGTTGGAAGTTAGGTTGGAAGTTGGGTTGGAAGTTGGGTTGAAAGTTGGGTTGAAAGTTGGGCTGGAAAGTGGGTTGGAAGTTGGGATGGAAGTTGGGATGAAGATTGGGTTGGAAGATGGGTTGGAAGTTGGGTCCGAAGTTGGGTTGGAAGTTGGGTTGGATGTTGGGATGGAAGCTGGGATGGAAGTTGGGTCTAAAGTTGGGATGGAAGTTGGGTTGAAAGTTGGTTTGGATGGTGGGTTGGAAGTTGGGTTGGAATTTAGGTTGGACGTTGGGTTGAAAGTTGAGTTCGAAGTTGGGTTGAAAGCTGGGTTGGAAGTTGGGTTGAAAGTTGTGTTGGAAGCTGGATTGTATGCTGTGTTGGAAGTTGGGCTGGAAGTTGTGTTGGACGTTGGGTTGGAAGTTGGGTGGAATTTGGGTTGAGATTGGATAGGAAGTTGGGCTGGAAGTTGGGTTGGAAGTTGGGTTGAAAGTTGGGTTGGAAGCTGGGTTGGAAGTTGGGTTGGAATGTGGGTTGGACGTTGGGCTGGATGTTGGGTTGGAAGTTGTGATGGAAGGTGTGTTGGAGGTTGGGTTGGAAGTTGGGTTGGCAGTTGGGTTGGAAGTTGGGTTGGAATTTGGGTTGAAAGTTGGGTTGGAAGCTGGGTTAGAAGCTGCGTTGGAAGTTGGGTTGGAAGCTGAGTTGCAAGTTGGGTTGGAAGTTGGGCTGGAAGTTGGGTTGGAAATTGAGTTGGAAGTTGGGTTGGAAGTTGGGTTGAATGTTGGGATGGAAGTTTGGATGGAAGTTGGGTTTGAAGTTGGGATGGAAGTTGGGATGGAAGTTGGATTGGAAGTTGGGTTGGAAGTTGGGTTGGAAGTTGAGTTGGAAGTTGGGTTGGAAGTTTTGTTGGAAGTTGCGTTGGAAGTTTGGTAAGAAGTTGGGTTGGAAGTTGCGTTGGAACTTGGGTTTGAAGTTGGGTTGAAAGTTGAGTTGAAAGCTGGGTAGAAAGTTGGGTTGGAAGTTGGGTTGGATGTTGGGTTGGAAGTTGGGTTGGAAGTTGAATTGGAAGTTGGGATGGAAATTGGGTTGGAAGTTGGGTTGGAAGTTGGGTTAAAAGTTGGGTAGGAAGTTGGATTGGATATTGGGATGGAAGTTGGGATGAAGGTTGGGTTGGAAGATGGGTTGGAAGCTGGGTTGGAAGTTGGGTTTGAAGTTGGTATGGAAGTTGGGATGGAATTTGGGTTGTAAATTGGGTTGGAAGTTACGTTGGAAGCTGGGTTGCAAGTTGGGCTGGAAGTTCGGATGGAAGTTGGGTTGGA
>SZWC01021266.1:7454-28097 GCA_023375785.1 Penium margaritaceum | reverse complement strand
CGTTGTTGCCTTCCCCCTCTTCTCCTCCCTCTCCCATGGGTCGTCTTTCCTCCATCCCTCCCTCTTGGCTTGTCTTTCTCTCCCTCACCCTCTTCATACTCCTCTCTTTCCTCCTCTCTCCATGTCTCCTCCACCCTCCATCCCTTCCCTTCCCTCTCCCTATTGTCCTACCTCTCTCTGCCCCCTTGATCTCTTCCTTGTCTCCCCCCTCCCTCCCCTTCACTCCCTCCCTCCCTCCCCTCCCACACTTCTCCTCCCATTCTTACCCTTGCTCTCCCCGTTTTCTTTCCCCTTTCTTCCTCCCACTCCAATGCCTCCC
This sequence comes from Penium margaritaceum, assembly GCA_023375785.1. Lineage (NCBI taxonomy): Eukaryota > Viridiplantae > Streptophyta > Zygnematophyceae > Desmidiales > Peniaceae > Penium > Penium margaritaceum. The sequence goes on along the minus strand of SZWC01021266.1, from coordinate 27,778 downwards.
TCTTATCTCCTCCCCTTCTATCTTCTTCTCTCTTCCTTCGCCCTCCCTCTTGTTGGAGTGAGCAATAATAGTGCTGATACATTGCTTTAGCATGGTGAAGACGGCACTCCAATCAGAGGCTTTGATAGGATTTTACGGATGTTATTGTGAATTTACTGAGTGTGGCTCGACAGAGAATCTTGACAAAGAAGTTTGAGATTTTCTCTATAGATAGGCCTTAAAGGGTTTGAAAAGTGCTTTGTGGACAAGCATGCGCATGCAGAGCACATGCTTTCTGGTAGCATAGACATGCATAGTGCTACACAAGCACTCAGGACAAGAGAGACTTCAGATGACTGGACAGGTAGCATACACCCTCAACAAGAGGCCTGCACATTATCACCTCAATCATGCAGGAAGCCCAAGCCCTTGGATCTTCATGGGTCAATCTGGTGTGAGCTTAAGGTAGATCGTGATCAACGGGCCTGATGTCGGCGCATGGTAAGATCAATGATTAGCATAGGAATGCCTGATAAGCAAGCAGCCTTCAGGTGACGCTTCACCTGAAGACTTGATGAAGCTTCCTAAAGGAGGAAGCTTTCCCCTCGAGCAGCACATGTATCGGTAAGAGCCCAGGACTGAAGGAAGTTTCCATTGGATGCAAGCTTCTCCGGAGTTAGGCAGAGGTGGCAGCAGACCCAAACAACCTGAAGGAAGCTTATCGTTCAGGTGGTCAACTTGCTAGGACCTCAAGTATGAAAGGCGAAGGTCCTGCCATTTCTCAGTATCCCAGCATCGCCAGTATCATCTCTCCAAGACCACGTGCAAGGCTCCATGCCTTACCACCAGAGCACCTTCAACAACGATGCTGCTTGAGTTCCTCCGAAGACCCCTGTAAACCTGGCACTTGCATACCAGCCTTGGTGGAGGACGATGCTGGTGATCCCTCAAGGATCCTTGTAAGCTTGGCTTTGCCAGCGTGGGAGGAGGTCAATCCCTCCAAGGCCCCTGTAAGCCTTGCAAGGCCTGCCAGCCTGAGAGGAGGATGCCTTGACATCCTGAAGGCCATTGAGTGTTGCGACGGAGGCTGTGCGGAGACCCTTGCTTTGACGGCCTTGACGGCTTAGCAAGGCGTTGCGCCCTAGTTTAAGGCCAGGAGTTATGTCAGAGAACATCACTGAGTTGTTTGCATAGCAGTTGTTCCTTGTACAAGACTCGTACTTTTAGCAAGATTCAACTCCATAATTCTTGCTTCCGCTAGTTTCTCAATAGACTATACAAGGCATGCTTGCTGGGCATAAAAGATCCTACAACAGGAGGGGACCCCCTTGCTACATCAGAGCACGCGGTGGCTTTGTCGCTGCAAGCTCACAAAAATCAACACCTCTTCCTTCGCTTCCTCTCTTTGGTTCCCCTCACTACGTCCCCTCCTCTTCTCTCTTACCCCCTCCTTGTTCTCACTTTCTTTGTCCCTCTCTCTCTCTCCCTTCTCTCTCTCTCTCTCTCTCTCCCTTTCCCTTGCCTTTCCCTCTTGCATCCTCATGCTCCTTACACAATTTCTCTGTCTTCCTTCACTCCCTCTGCCCTCATCCTCTTTCCCTCATCGGCCTTCCACGTCTCCTCTCTTCTCTCTTCTCTCTCACCCCCTTTCTTATACCCGTCCCTTGTGTTCCCTTGTCCCTTACTCGTGCTCCTCTTGTTTACCCTTTTTCTATGCTCCTTCGTCCCCCGCCTGTTTGTTTTCACCCGTTGGCTGTGTGTTAGGTCTGTCACTCCTTCTATTCTCTGTTGTTGATTCCTGCTTCTTCTCTCATTCCCCTCCCTTCTCTAATGAACTCCCCTAAATACACACCTGTCACCAAGGTTCACCCCTCCCCTTTGTTGCTAGCTTGTCCCTCTTGTTGTCGTCCTTTTGTGGTGTCCCTTGCTCTTCAGTTTACTTCAAGAAGTGCATGGAGGATCTTGTTCTTTTTGGCACCTTGGTTGCTGTGGTTGCAGCTCGTGCGGCTCGCGAGCGGGCGTCCGCTCAAGATGCATCGTCCCGTCCCTTCACTCCTTTTGCCTTTGTCAACTCTGGCCTCATTGACAACTCTGTTGCCCTCTCCCCTTACATTGCTGCTGCGGCCGACGTCACTTCAGCCCTTGAGGTGCTCTGAGCCACCCTTTCACCACCCCCTTCTTTGTGCCCACTCCCCTCCCGACCCCCTCTTCCTCTCCTTGACTACCATCCTTCCCGCCCTCAGTGCTCGCCTTGAATATGAGCCCTTGCCTTTCTGCTTTTCTTCCCGACTGCTCTTGTCCACCCAGCCAATGCTTTCGACCCTAGCATTGATGACCCTGGCACTCCTAGTGACCTTGTCAGCAGTGTCGTCTCCCTTGATAGTGTCGTCGCTCTTTGTAGTGCCACCGCCCTTGGCGGTGCCATTGCCCCGACGATGCCGTTGCCCTTTGTAATGCCGTCGCCTCTGGTGGTGCCGTAGCCATAGGTGGTGTTGTTTTTGCTGGTGGTGCCCTGCCCACTAGTGGCGTTGTTCTACCTAGTTGTGCCATCCCGATGGTGCTATCTCACCGGTGGTGCGATCCCTGCTGGTGGTACTGTATCTACTAGCGCCCCTCCTCCTGGTGACCAAGTCATCACCCTTGCCAATACAGAGGCCAGCCTTGATGCTAGGACTCTTGCAGTCGCTTAACTTGCTAGACTTGATCTCCACACCCTTTTGCTTTACGCATGCCCTTGACTCGTGCTCCTTGGCACATCCCTTGCACCTCGTTCATCGACTGGTCCCTAAGCTTCATGTCTTGGGCCTACATGCATGGCCCTTGCGAGCATCAAAATCCTTCTACTTCCCTTTCCCACGCTCACCTTGATCGTATTGCTCTTGTCTTTCATCTCCTCTACTGCGCTACCCCTTCTGTTGCTCTTTGCCAGCTCGATCAATTTGCACCAAACGCCACCTTCTCGTTCGCCCTCATGAGGCATGGGCTGCCCCCCATGCTCTTTCATCTTATTTTGACTCCTTTTGCTCCACTGCCTTCCTTCTTATCAATCTTTGGGCTCTCCATCCCCTTCTTGACAAGTCCTTGGGTGCTTACGTGGGTCACGTAGAGCTCCTTCAGAGTGAGCTTCTCACTACTAACACCTCATTGGCTGATGAGGCAATTTTCACACTCATCATCATTGGTCTAAGGCCCGCCATTTTTAGTTCTCTCACTTCCTTTCCCCTCACCCTCACTCTTTAGGTTGTGTACCAGACTCTTGGGAGTGTTCGGCCGGTGTTGCTTAACGGTCTTCACTCTTTTTTGGCGATCTCCCAACCATCGATCACTCCAGATGAGCCTATCCTCTTGGATGCCTTGCCCGTTCTCCTCCCACCCCCAACAGCTCATGCTCTTGTTGTCAATGCCTCGTCTGGTAGCGGTGGCAGTGGTGGTGGTGGCGGTGTTCGTCCGTCCTCGTGTTGGGACTACAAAGTTGTGGGTCATCGTCATGATGCGTGTTCCGTCCCCCAAGTTCCTAGTTTTCATGAGTGCATCATGCTTCAACATGTCATCCTCCGTGGTGGTGTGTATGTCACCCTTGGTGGTCCTCCACCTGGTGCGTTTCCCGGGGTTCCTCCGATTGACGCCCTCGTCCATCCACCACCCCTCCCTATAGCCACCATCTCCTTACAAAGGATACGATCATGGCCCTCATCCATCNGTCCGTCCTCGTGTTGGAACTACAAAGTTGTGGGTCATCGTCATGATGCGTGTTCCGTCCCCCAAGTTCATAGTTTTCATGAGTGCATCATGCTTCAACATGTCATCCTCCGTGGTGGTGTGTATGTCACCCTTGGTGGTCCTCCACCTGGTGCGTTTCCCGGGGTTCCTCCGATTGACGCCCTCGTCCATCCACCACCCCTCCCTATAGCCACCATCTCCTTACAAAGGATACGATCATGGCCCTCATCCATCGTGTCTAGGTTAAGGGTGTGCTCGGCGCCCTGCCGCCTGCTGGTGCGTCTCCCTAGTTTGACATGCTTACCATCCCCTTCTCTTGTCCCGCTTCTCCTTGCATCCCCTTACTTGCTCTATGTCCCTCTCCTCTCTCCCATCGCACGAGTGCCAATCTTCTCCTCTCTGGAAGCAAGGGCATTATGTCCTCGTCTTGGATGGTCAACGATGCCGTGACTAACCACATGTGCGTCGTTCGTGAGCGATTCACGTCTTTCAGTCCGATTTCTAAGATCACATTAGTGTGCATTGATGATGGTGCCCCACTCCCCGTTCTCTGTGTTGGTATTGTCCACCTCTCCTCCTCAGTCCGTTCAATCTGGTTATCCTCCGTCCTCTACATCACGGCCCTTGACTTTTCCTTTCTGTCTATTTCGAATCTCGACGTGTGCAACATTCCCACCGCCTAAGCCCTTGGTCTTGTTGCCATTATTGTTCGCGCCGGTGGCCGTGTCGTCTTTTGTGGTCGTTGACCACTTGGCAAGGGTTAGTATCAGGTTCTTGGTCAATACCGAGTTTCTACACACACGGTTGATGCTGCTGCTCTTGTTGCTCTCTCGCTTGGCTCATTTTTCACCCCCTTCATCGTCTTCATTACCATCTTCCTTCCCGTGTTATATCCTCTCTCCTTTGCACCCTTTTCGCTGATGGCTCTTCCGATCCGTCATTTCGAGCCTCTTGCGCTACCAATTGCACCTTTTGTGTGGTCGGCAAGATGCATCACCTTCCCTTTCCCTCCTCCCCCTCTCGTGCATTTTCTTCCCTCAAGCTCGTGCACGCTGACATCCTTGTCCACCTCCAAAATGATTCTCTTGTTAACTTGATCAATTTATACTCTCACTTTAGGTGGGTCTTCTTTTTTTGATGAAAAGGCAATGTTGCGCAGACCGCCCAGTCATGATACGCGTCTGTCTTACAACAAAGTCATCAACAGTTGCTTTGCCATTGGTCTGACTGCGGTGGCAAGTTCGTTGATGACACGGCGTCGTTCTTTGACCGTGAGGGCATGGTGCATGAGCTTTCTGCCCCCTATTCTCCATAGCATAATTGGGTTGCTGAGAACTGGAGCCAACGCTCAAGGGTGTCCACACGATGATGGCTGAGGCTGGCTTCCTTGATCAAGGCCGTAGCTTCTATTTCTAGTGTGGCTTGTTTTCACACAAGGGTTTGGAACAAGATCCCGCATGGCCTTCTTGCGCCTGATACCACGCCATTTCAGCTCATCTTTGGTGAGCATGCTGACCTTAGTCAGGTCGTGGTGTGGGGCACCATGGCCACCGACTACCTTGTCCCCCCAAGTAGCCCCTGCTCTGTCTACAGTCAAGGTTCTTGGCTCCCCTGATGCCTCTTTTACTAGTCGTTTTGTCGATCCCATCCTCCTCTTAATTGAGGTTATCTTAGAGGACATCCCTCCATGGGCGTCCTCCCCCGTCGGTCTCGCGGGTGATCCCATCCTTGTAACTTTAATACCGTCCCCTCCGTACACCCCCTTATTGCGTCCTCTACCCACCCCTCATCCTTCCTTCCTCTTCTTAATGTCCTCTTTTAGGAGACCCTTCCCCCCTTCCTCCTTCTCACCCTCGGTCCCCTTTGCTGCCCGCTCCCTTGTCTTCCGGATATTCTCTTCCAACAGTTTCCCTCGACACTCCCATCCCCAGTGCGGACTCCCTTCTTGGCGCCCCCTCTCGCTCCCACTCATGGATGTGCACGCATCCTTCCCCCCCCTTCCCCTATCCTCCCCCCGCACCCTTCCCAAGCCCNTAATGTCCTCTTTTAGGAGACCCTTCCCCCCTTCCTCCTTCTCCCCCTCGGTCCCCTTTGCCGCCCGCTCCCTTGTCTTCCGGATATTCTCTTCCAACAGTTTCCCTCGACACTCCCATCCCCAGTGCGGACTCCCTTCTTGGCGCCCCCTCTCGCTCCCACTCATGGATGTGCACGCATCCTTCCCCCCCCTTCCCCTATCCTCCCCCCGCACCCTTCCCAAGCCCTCCTGCTTGTATGTCCCTACTCCCTTGTTCCATCTTGGACACTCCTCAACCGTGTTCACTTGTCTCTTCCCGCACTCGCTATTGCACCACTCATGCTCTTACCTATGCTTCTGTCCTTCTCCCCACCTTCCCTGTTCCTCCCTCCTGGTCCCTTGTTTCATCTCCCGCTCCGATCATTTCTCCCTCGGTCTCTGCCATGTCACCAATCTTCGCGTCATCACCTCCCTCTCCCTCACTAGTCTCCCCTATACCTCTTCTTATTTTCTCCTCCTTTGCTAATCCTCCTTCCTCTCCTCCCCTCCCTTGCCCGATTGCCGCCATCATCAAGTTGTCTCCTCCCTTTCACTCGCTACTCTCCCATGTGCCTCTTCCTACCTCCTCTATAACTCTTCCACCTTCCCCTCCCCTACTCCCATCTCTCTCCCCCTCCTCTCTGGCACTCTTTGCTCTCCCGCTTCCCTCCTCACCTCCGCCCTCCTCTGAAATTCCCACCCCTTTGCCTCACGTTCTGCTGCCTTACACATTCCATCCGAGTCACGCCCACGGTTGCCACTTCTTTCATTTAGAGTTTCGCCATGCCCTTGATGCATGCACTCACCATCGCTTCGTAAGCGCACTGGCATGTGCTACACGTGCCCTTGTGGTCACTTTGACCCCGCCCACTTCCTCCCCTCCCTCTCCCCTTGACAAGTCTGACCCCCTCACCCTTGCCGACGCTCCTGCTTGCCCGGACGTTGTTGCCTGTCATGTGGCCTATGTCACAAAGCTCAAATCAAGGCCAAGTAGGTCATACGCAAGAAGTTCACTGTCCGGATGCTCTTAACTGGTAGAAGGCTCGTCTTACCGCCAAGGGCTACTCTCAGGTCTTGAGCATCAACTTTACTGTCACTTTTGCCTCTGTCGGCCGATTCACGACGAGTCACGTCATCATATGTGTTGTTGCTCACTTTGAGTGGGAGCTTCACCACATTTATGTGAACAATGCATTTCTCCATGGTCATCTTGAGGAGGAGCTTTACATGGTTTAGCCTCCATGTTTTGCTCGTGGTACCCGGAGGGTATGCCGACTCCGTGGCGTGCTCTATGGTCTTTGCCAATCTCCTTGTTCTTGGAAGAAGGAGCTCTGGTTCACCTTCGTCCGTGGTGGTTTCTTTCCTAGTCAGTACAACCCCTCCCTCTTTGTTGGCAACACAACTCTCTTATTTGCCTTTATTCTGTTATATGTGGATGACCTCCTCATCACCTCTCCTTCCTCCCCCATGATCTCTGAGGCGAAGGGTCTCCAATCCGCAGAGTGCCGCATGAAGAACTTTGACCTTGCGGCCATGTTCTTGGGAGTGTAGATTGAGGGCCTCCTTAACTATCTGTTGGTCCATTAGGAGCGCTATGTCCAGACCCTTACAGACCGCTTCTCCTCTCTTGTTGACCTCTCCTGCCCCCTCCTTGCTGCATCCTTGCCCATGCCACCAGGCATCCAGCTCGCACTTTGTGTGGCCCACGACACGGAGGCGAGTGCGCTGTAGTCTAGCGTTACCTTCCAATCCATCATTGGTGCGCTCACGTACCTCGCCAACACCACTCATTTGGACATTGCATATGCGATGAATGTCCTTGCCTAGTGTGCCCGCGAGCCTTCCACGGCTCAACTTCATGCAACCGCCCATATCCTACAGTATGTCCTTGGTTCTACCCGAGCTGGCAATGTTTTCCAGGCTGGTTCTGGCGTGCCTCTTCTGGAGGACTACGTTGATATGGAATATGCTCGTGATTTGGATGCTCACAATCGCAACGGTTCATCTGTCTCCTTAGGACTTCTTTTGTTTCCTATTCTAACGGTAACAGGGTTGTGTCACTTGTAGCACTAAAGAGCCTTAGCACATGGCCCAAGGTGGTACTCTCGTTGAGGTGGGGTGGCTCTATCGCCTTCTAAGTAAGCATCGTCTCCATACCTCGACTTTGCCAATCTACACAAGCATTGAGAATGGGTTGGCCATTGCCAGGAATGTCGGTGCTCTTCATCGTTGCACTGAGATCATGAACGTTGAGCACCCATGTGTCCGCAATGTTGTCGGTGCACAAGATGTCTCTCTCTGGTTCAGTTCTATTGAGTATTAGCTTGTAGACTTACTCACAAAGGCTCTTCACGAGCCTGCCTTTGCATTAAGTATCATTATTGTTGGTCTTTGTAGTCTTCCACCGTTGCACTAACACTGCTCTTTCCCCCCCCATTACCCTTCCCTACATCATGTGGTCCTCTGCTCAATGACCGCTATAATGCTGCATTTGTGTTCCTTCCTCGGTCATGGGTTTCTTCCATCTGTTTGTCCGTCTCCTACAGGTTCTTTCGTGCTCGCTTCCCTTCCTCGGCCCGTTGTCTCCCTTCAATCTGTATCCATTTCCTTGTCCCATCCCTCCCCTTTGCCTCCCCCTTCCATGCCATTCATGTGCCTCTGTTGGTGTGTTCTTGTGGGTGTTGGGGTGTAGGCCCTTGACTCTCTCCTATATAGCCCCCTTTCCTCGCTGGGTGGTTCTACGTTGGTGCTCCTGGCGGGGTGCCTTGCTAATATGCTTCTGGCAGGGTGCTTCAGGATGTGTGCTCCTTGATGGGTCCTCCTGGTGGGGTGCTTCGGTCACAAGCTTCTAGTGGAGTGCTCTTTGATTGGCACTTTCAAAGAGGTGCTTTTGGCCGTGTGATTTTTGCTTGTTGCATCGCTCGTGTGCTTATAGAGGGATTCTCTTACCGGGATGCCATTGTTGGCATATTATGCCGCGATCTAGGTAGTAACATGCTTCACGTTGCTGGTGTTCATACACATTCTCCACCTAGTGGTCCTACATGTGGCTTTTTGTGGTCATTTTGGGCTGGTGGTGTGGTTTTCAGGCTTGTGGTGTGGTTTCATGCTTTGGGTATCCACCCTCGCTTGCGCTATCGTGTTAAAGTAGTATTGACCTTGCTTACATTAGCAAGCCTACTTTAATCCTAAACGTTGTGCTCATTGTGTTGAGTCATGCTTGTTATGATTTCTTACAAGACATACGCCGCGCGCTGTGGATGCTTCTTGGGTTGAGCTCGGCGTTTGCCCGTGCGACTTGCATGCATTCTATGTCGTTCCCCACACTTTGTTGCAAATCTTGCACACAGGAGTAGGCGACCCAATAAGATTCAAGCTCGCTTGCTCCATTCGCTTATTCTTTGTAGAATAATCACAAATTTCTCCTCTCGAGCCACGTCTGACTCCAATGCCCCTCGCCTTGATCATCCTCAGAGCTCTTAAGAGCCCTCTTCCTCAGAGCTCTCATTAGCCGATCCCCCCTCATAGAACCAAGGGTCTGAGTCAGCCTCGTGGCCAACTCCCGACATTCCCCCTCACATAATCAAGAGCAACTCGTCCCTCGGCAAGGGCTAAGTCTGGAGCTGATACTTAGCTCTCACTCCACCCACCGCTTCTCCTCCCCCACCCTCTTTTGTCTCCTCTCCTCCATCCTCATGCTCATATTACTGTGTTCAACACCTTAGGCGTGGAATGCTCTAACATCATGGTTGTCCATCGCACCATATTGCTATAACAAAGGTATTTGCGACATACAGACAAAGAAAGACAAATGACATATGCATTGGGTGGTTATGCATTCAAGTGTATTGAGGGAATTATTCGTAGCATTCAATTATCATTGTTTGGCTCTGATGGACATCTCAATAAACTCAAGGATGGTCATAGCATCAAATTTGTTAAAGTGGGAACTAATAGTTGTGTTAAAAAACAAGCACACACGGTTGTGGTCATAACATGAGTGCCAAGAGGGCATAAGTAAAACCAGGGTGATCTTCGTCCTTATGCACAATAACAACAACTTGAAGTTAAGAACAATCCTTTGTTCATTGGACCATGGAGAGATGATTCCAAAGAGGGCGAAGAAATGTTACATGATTGTACTACATGCTTGTAAATAACGGCAACTCAAGGTAAAGGCATGGTTTGCCTTCGAGACATAATAGTGCTGAGTTGTGCATGTGCTTTGCGTTTGAAGGACAAAATGTTCGTAGTAGACATTAGGGTACGGTATGTCAAAAACAAGATAAATCTTAAAAATTCATGAAATGGAAGAACCATTGGCACTATCAATAAGTAATCAACTAAATTTGGTTAGTACAATCTATTTCATTAAAGGACTTTGAATCATCACAAATTACTAAACCTTGGCAAACATGCCCCAAGATGTACGTTTTCAAATCATTTTCTAGTATCGGCGTTTCAATGAAAGGGTGTGTTCTCATACGAAAAGAGATAAACTACACATTCAACAAGGTGTTTAAAATTTTCAAAATGGTTTATTCATGCAGCCTTTAAGTGAAACTCCATTAAATGAGACGGATTGAGGAACTAGTCTTTCTAAGTTAAGCACATGTGATTTTGTAGTGTCTAAGGCCAATTACATGGGATTGACACACCTGAAGTTGACACTCGAACATATACCATCTGGCTTGTTATCATTGCATACCTGTTAAGTGAAAACAATGATATTGTGTACTATTAATGAAGCTTGGTTTACTTAGTAAACAAACCCAATGATATAGAAAGCTGGAAAAATGCATGGTCATGAACAAGACGTTACAAGTCAAAAGGAATTGTGACATGATCAAAGATTCACGTACTCCGCATTTTTTTGTGGAGGTGCCACATTTGCAAAAAATCTTCAAAAGAGATCATTTACAAGAAACATGAAAGTGTTGTGTAGTATGGATAGTTTTTGCATATGTTCTCACTTAATCAGTCACAAGCAGGCTTGTTTCAAAGGGGGACGATGCATCATCGCAACGTCTTGTTGGTCTTGTACGTGAGAAAACATGGGAAAGGTCACCCAATTGTACCCTCTTGAAAACTGGAAAGATATGGTTGGAAACGAACGTGCCAAAGGCATCAACCATGTTGTCAATCAATACATGTGATGGGTCTATTGTGAAGGTTCTCCAAAATTTAAGAAAGAACTAAATCATTATCCAAATCTCTCTTTGGCAAGTGTCTAAGGATCACTTTGTTAACACCACATGATGTGCCCAAATGATAGTAGTGACATAACCTCACATATGTAAGGTTGATTTTGTTTGACAGGAACGTAACGACATTCCTATGATTATGATTTTGATGTACTTAAAAATTTACCTTTTGCACGATTGTTTTTGTATGATCAAACCATTTTGAACAAGGACAAGCCAGGACACTTTGAAGCTAAGGCAGAGGGATGTAGCCATTCAAGCTATTCTAAGATTCTAAGATTGAAAGTGACATTCAAACAAGTTCCTCATATTGTAAGAACTTGCAATCAACGTATCTTAAAATGAGAACCCATAAAATGTTTATGTTCTTTAGTCAAGTTTGAATTAGCACAGGAAAACGTCTCTTTCAAGGAAACCAGTTTCAATGCAATAAAACCATTTCATCACTCCCCCACTTAAATTTGGTGCTAAGGTCATGTTCAAGGGTTGCAATGCCATTTGGAATGGTTGGGTTAAGAAGTGTTGTTTTACGGTAATGTCGTATGAAGACCTCATTTACTCTTGTAGCTGAGCGTCTCTACCAAAACGATATGAGATGAACATTCGGCCCCAATCACTTCACTTACTAGTTAAGGGCACACTTTCATCTTAAAACTGTTTTCAAGAGGAACACGTCTCGTTTTGTTGCCACTCTCATGTTGCACATAGAAATTGTATTGTGATATTCATAACCATATAGAATGTCCCCCACCAGATTTTGATACCTTTTTTCACTTAGCATTGCTGCAAGGAATGTTCTACACAAAAGTCCATGTGAATAAAGTCATAAGGTTCTCTAACCTCGTAGAATGTTTTTATAAGAATAGTAGGAAATCATAGGATACAATGTATCCTTTACACATAAGAAGATGATTGGAGAGTAAACAATGTTTTCATTTCTTAACAAGGTATAATGTTAGGATTTAGACATGAAAAATAATTAGTGGTATATGTGGAGCAATTTTGAATTAGCCTTGTTCCACTTTACCGAATGTTTGGGCCACTAAGTTTTCTCTTGGCCAATTTTGCAAGAAATTCACTGAATGCTAACTTCACACAATAAATGATTACCCACTTTTCCCAAAGCTTGCCAGATCATGTGTAATACACTCATTAGTACAAAGACACTCAGGCTACACTTGTCTAATACGCATTATCTTGAATATGTGGGTACAGAATGATTTTTGTTGAAGTGTTTTCATTTTAACATAAATTTCAATTTTAGTCTATGTTGATTGTTCTTCCACGTGATCAAGTTTCAAACATTTTTCCTTTCTAGCATGTGGTCAGCATTTGGATCTTCAAAACAGCGGGGATGTAAGTTTCTTCAGTTTCTCAGTTTTTCATTATCAGACATGCGATGTGCTCATATAGAACGATAATGATTGTAAACTTCCTAAAATGTGCATGTCGGCCCTGAGCCTACTAGCATATTCAAGGATGATTTGACTCATTCTCTATATGAACGAGAAAAATAGATCGCAAGCTCCTCCCGTATGTACGCCATGAAAGATATCTATGCGTCAAAACAATTTTGTGGCCCATTGCACGGTGCATCACAAGCTGGAAGAATGGAAGCAAGGCCAACGAGGCCAGGGTCAATCTATGAGAGAGAAGTTGTCTCCATTTTGTAAATCAGAAAAGAAAGCCTAACCAAGAGCAATTTGTTTTTGTTGGCGACAAAATTTACAAAGAGACAAAGTAATGTGCATATATTCTTTAAGAGAATCATGAAAAAAATGGTCGTTCTTTCTATTTTGAATATGTAAAGGATGCTTTAATTTTTATTCTATTTCAGTTGTGTTGAAATATACGGAAACTTGAAATATCAACGGTGCGCACATGTAATGAAATGAATTCGAAATTGAAATAGATATTTTAAATTGAAGATTTTTATCACTTGAAATTGTTAGAACGGGAAACATAGTAAAAATATGTTTATGAGTGATAATCAGTGCTTTGAAACTTATCATGAAGTGAGACATTTATCAAGATGAGTTGTTACCAATCATGTTTATTGTTTTTAATGGAAAAAAACATCTCGTTTTGAAACATCATGGGAAACGTCTTTTAATTTTCTATGATACCCCTTCACATTGTTAGGCTCTAAAACTAAATTAATTTCCTAGTAGATTTTAATAACTCATATCAAAGGAGAAATCATAGAACAAAAACAATCCACTTCAATGCCATTTTATTAGTAGGTTATTCAAAATATGAAAGTTTTCTTGCTTTTAAATATGCCATAAGATTCTAAATGCTAGTTTAATGGTAAAGCATCAAATCATAGAAACCAAAAAATGCATTAAATGGTTAGTGAATCAAATAGAGATTGTTTTCTTGCTTCGTTTTTTCAATTGACAGTGATTGAATGGAACATGCGTTCTTTCTCAAATTCTAACAATTTTATCATGATTACTGAGTAGAAGAAAAGATAGATTTCATTTTTCATATCATAGAGGGTTATGCAACAAAAATAGATTGTAGACATGGATATGGTTATCATCGTTCAGTGATGGTCTTTTTGTAGAATTGTTGTTTGAGAAATCCGTAATGGAAATCATCAAGTGTTTGATGGACACTTGGTTTCTACTGCACGTCTGCACTATCCTTGTTCTGTCGGGCGCCCTCGTGGCCATGATTGAAATAGGTTGCAACCATGCGATCGATTGTGGCTAGAATTTGTGGGCTCTGTTGTAAACCATGTCTGCATCGGCCATTTTTGACATAGTTCACTATTTCATGGCCAGTGTGCATGAAGATGCCGAGCGGCGGCCCTTTGGCAACATATCATCGAATTCGTTGCTTAACGAGTACACTGACACATTGCTTAGGCCCTTTGCTACTGCATTCGCAGGCGTATTCATCAAAGAAAACGCGTCGAATGAACATTCCAGGATTCCTGGACGATATACGACTCGCTGTGAGATTACCAGGGATGTTCATCCACATTGCATTGCAACTAACGGCGCAACAAGTGGCACAGGTCTCCACCAGCCTCTCGTTCCGCCATCGTTTCGGTGTCGTGGATCGCAACGTGACGAGGCACATCCTCTGGACCATGAGATTTTTTTCTGTTCATTGACTGGCCGATCCACTGATCGTCTTCCCTTGAGGTGGGAACGTCGGATAGCATTTGGCGCCGTCACTTTCCTTGTTTCCGGTTGGAAACAGGACATGGACTGCCGTCCAGGCTAGTTCCAAGAAATAGGTCTCGGTTCGTTTTGCTGTTTGACTCTTGAGCGGGATGAGCAGAAAGGCTAGTACAATCCCCTTGTCGAACATGACTCAGGCGAACAGCTACCAAATTCATCCAGAACAGCAAGGGGGTTGAACCTGATCAAGAAGGGATTTCTTGAAGCTGGAAAAGATTGATGAAGGGAATAAAATCACAGAAGTTAGATATCCAGAAAAAGAAAAAAACAAAGATAAAATTTTTACACATCATCTCATATGTTGTTGATTTCAAAGGCTAAGAGGTTGCTAGGAATAATTCTTCAAGTACTTGAGATTTTATTTGCTTCTTCACCAAAGAAGAGATGAATTACCACTAAAAATCCAGATTTGGTGTTCTACCATAGCATGAGACAGATTAAGGGAATCAAATCGCCTCCCTTGGTGTTTTATTCATCCGGCAAACTTCATTGGCGTTGTTTTTCAAAAGATTTAGTATGTATATCACGAATATTAATTTGATTTTTTTTCAATATTTTCATTCAATTAATCATGGCAAAGTCATGTTGGATACCTTGGCAAGGAATATCTCGTTGCTACTTGTGTTTGGATCTTTATCAGACATCTGTGGTACGACAACGGGAGCACCAAGGCTATCGCTAAGAATCATGGTATGCATCTCTCGCGCACCAAACATATCAATTTTAAGCATCACTTTGTTTGTGAGTGCATTGCTGCTGGTGTCGTGAAGGTTGTCCGGATGGACATACGTTCTCAGCAGGCTCATTTTTTGACCAAGACACTCAGCTCTAGCTCGTTCAAGTCTTTCGTTCATGCAGATGGTCTGACAAGTGTACCCTCTATACATGACTCAACCTAAATGTCCTTGCCCTCTAGCGGCATTGTGGTGTTCATCTCTACATCTTCGTGTGCATGCCGTGTTGTCTTTGGTTGCATGTGTTGCTCGTTTGTAGGCCAGGGGAGGTGTTGGTATTGGAATTCAAGTGCTGATTTACTAATACACTGATCGCTTTCCACTGGTATCCAAACACATGCATCTATGCAAAAGAATAATTCAACATGGCTGCGATGTAAATTAAGTGCTACTCTGAGGCAAGGACACGCTAAAGCATCTCGCAAGGCTCACAGGCTCCATCAGTGTTGCCACTTTCACTTGGGATAACAATAGCCTTGTGCCAATTGGCCGACCAGTAGCTATTTGAAATTTCTGACATGGAATGCAATTGCAGAAAGCTCACTGTGGTGGCATGTCCACATACATTATAGGATGATGTAGGTTTTGCATGATTGTTGTGTGGATTGCTTGGGGTAGTTGTAGGTTCATGATCCTGTTGAGGTCATGTTGCCGGATTTTTCCGGCAGCAGCTGCTCTAGAAGATTCTACAAGATCTCGCTCGACCCCAGGGTTGTTGGTTTTCGTCCATCTCTCATTGTACGCTATTGTGTCCTCCCGGCTTGTGTACATCGGCGTGTACATGATTGACGGCGAGACGTGATGCCGCTAGAGTGTCGCTCGGTGGAGCCGACGCACGCGGCCCACTCACCCTTTGCTGGAGCCTCCTCCCTCTGGCGATGCGCTCAGCTCCATCGGCAAGCCTCCACGGCGGTCGGGCCGACGGCAGTCACTGTCACTACAGATGCTGTCTGCATGCATCTAGCGCTGTGTCTGGTTGTGGCATTGCGTCTGCAGCATCATGCGGTGCCTAGGGTCCAAGTCCCCTGCTGCTGCTGTAGCAGCCACAGCAGTCGGAGCAGCCGTAGCATCAGCAGCCGCAGCAGCAGGAGCAATAGTACCAACAGCAGTAGCAGCAGCAACAGCAGTAGCAGCAGCTTTAGCAGCAAGAGCAGCTGTAGCATTGGCCC
The DNA here is from genome assembly GCA_023375785.1 of Penium margaritaceum. Lineage (NCBI taxonomy): Eukaryota > Viridiplantae > Streptophyta > Zygnematophyceae > Desmidiales > Peniaceae > Penium > Penium margaritaceum. Next base: position 11,725 of record SZWC01021266.1, on the reverse strand, counting down.
CAACAACCGCTATTGCTGATGTCAGCATCCCGCTGCTGATGTCACTGCTGACGGCAGTGCTAACGTCATCACTTCACAAAAAAAAGGGGGCAAGCGAAAGGGGAAGAAAACCTAAGGGTGGGCAGGGAGTCCACTGCCCTGAGCTGACGTCACTGCTGACGTTAGCAACAAAAAAGAAAAAACAAAACAAAGGGGCATCAAACCATGGCTGGTAGCCCCACTGGGGAGGGGTCCTCCTCTAGTGGGGGGACCCCCACCCCCCCTTCTTGTAGCGGCTGCAGCAGCAGCAGTAGCACCAGCAGCAGCAGTAGCAACGGCAGCAGCAAGAGCAGTAGCACCAAGAGCAGCAGCAGCAGCACCACCACCACCAGTAGCAGCAGCCGTAGGAGCAACAGGAGCAGTAGCAGCAACAGGAGCAGTAGCAGCAGCAACAGCAACAGTAGTAGAAGCAGAAGCAGCAGCAGCAGTAGTAGCAACAGCAACAGTAGTAGCAGTAGCAACAGCAGCAGCAGCGGCAACAGCCGTCTGGCGTCGTTGGCGACAACCCTGACCCCCTCGCTGCTATTCAGCAACAGCTTGTCGCCCTGACGCAGCTGACACAGCCGGGCTGGTGTACCCTGGAGGGATGAAGGATGGCGGCTCACAGGTGGCAGTCTGAGAGACCCTGGAATTGTGTGGCACGTCCTCACTTGTCCCCATTGCCTGTCCAGCAAGGCTGAGACTAGTAACATGCTCCGGGAGTTCAACTCCCTGCACATGGGGGAGACCGAGACGGTCACCTCCTACAAGCAGCGGGCGGAGGACATCCTTCGTTGCCTCGGGACCTCTGCCCCACCTCCTCTGGCTGCGCTCCTTACCATCAAGCGCGGTGCCACCGACACGCATGTGGACATCTTCGTCCACTACTCTCACGACGTCCTCTCCACCATGGCAGCCCAAGGCACCCTCATGCCCTGGGCATACGAGCTCTTCCTCCGGATTGAGGAAGCTTGTTTGGAGTCCCACCTCTAGCGCACGGAGGCTCTCGCCTCCTTTGCCGTCGCCTCCATGGCCGTCGCCTCCCCCGTCACAGCTACCTCATCGTCGTTGAGGAAGGAGAAGCGTCAGAACAAGAAAGGCAAGGGTCAGCAACAGCAGCAGCAGCGACCATCGACCAGGTCGAGCGGTGGAGGCTCGATCTGCCACAAATGTTGCCAGCCCGGGCACGGGTGGTACACGTGCCCTCTACCAATGGACGAGGCGTACGTCATCGCCACCATGCGTCGCGAGCGAGAGCGCCGTATCGCCTCTGCCGCCATAGCTGTCGCCGACTCTGACATGTCGACCTCTTCCAGCAGCTCCACCACTCCAGTTGCTTTGCCAGTCCAGCCGGTACCAGCGCCGCAGTAGTCGGCGCCGGCACAGTCCTCCTTCTACCCATGCTGTGGCGCCATCACCCCGCACTCCGTCTATACTCCTGGGTTGTCCTCCCGTGAGCGTCAGTTGGAGCAGTTCATCACACTCCAGCTCGGCCTGCCTCGCCCTCCTCCCCAGGGAAGTGCGAGTTCCATCACTTCCTGCTTTCCTTCCCAGCCCTGCATGACTGAGACTGAGCTACGGTCGTGTCCCATTTCCTCATCTGTCTCGTCATCTCCCATAACCTCCGCTACCCCTTCCCATGACGATGTTGCATGGCTTGACGATTGGCAGTCTCGGTTTGCACCTCCTTCCACCGCGTCCGCGTCCCTTGCTTGCTGCCATGTGACCGTTAGCCATCTGGCCACCCCGGTCCAGGACCCTGCAGAGACCTGGATCATCGACTCCGGGACTAGGGATGACATGACGGCCTCTCGTGAGGCCTTTAGTATGCTCGGTCTTGTTGGCGATGTCTTCGGTGTCCGGACGGGCTCTGGACAGGTGTTGCCTGTCCGTGGTGTTGGCGTCGTTGGTTTCCGTGGTCCTTCCGGTGACGTCTTTATGACCGATGTCCTCTTTTTCCCTGGTCTCGAGCTCAGCCTCCTTTCTGTCACTGCCCTTGACCGCATGAGCATGGACGTTGTGCACTCGCGTGGTGTTGGCACTGTGTTTTTGCGTTCGTCTGGTCTTGTCGTACGACACGCCACCGCCCGTGGCAACCTGTGGCATGTACCTCGCCTCTCCTCCTCTCCCTCCGTCTCCTCCCCGTCAGCCACCACAAGACATGTGTTTGTCACCAGTGCGCTTTCTCCTCAGCACACTCGCCTCTTGCATCGCCGCCTCTGCCACGTCCACTCTGCTGCCGTAGACAGCATGCTCCACACCCAGCTGGCCAAGTGCCTTGACCCAGAGACTTTCCCCCTCTCGTGCCCCACTAAGTGCATGATTGCGCTCAAGGGAAAATGCACCGGTCCACGTATCCTTTGTCTTCCTCCCGAGCCTTGACCCAGAAGCTTTCCCCCCTCCATTTGGACGTCATGGGCCCTCTCCCCATTGAGTCCGTCGGCGAGCACGGCCGCTATGTCCTCACACTTACTGACCACTATTCTCGCTACCGATGGGTCTTCTGCCTTCGGCAGAAGAGCGATGTCGCCCGAGCCATCCAGGACTGGCTTGTCCTCGCGGAGCGCGAGCGTGGCCGCTCTCTTTGCCGCTTTCACTCCGATCGCGGTGATGAGTACATGGGTGAGGCCACAACCTTTCTCGCCTCCCTCGGGATCCACCATGAGACATCCGCACCCTACACGCCCGCCCAGAATGGTGTCTCAGAACAGTGGAACCGTACCATGGCCGACGTCGTCCGCACCATGCGGGTCGAGTCCGGTCTCTCCGATGGCTTCTATTTTGACGCCATGGCCTACATGACCTGGGTCTGGAACCGGATTCCCCACGGTCCCCTTCCCCGCCAGTCCACGCCGTACCAGTATTGGTGCGGTCAGCGAGCTGACCTCCGCCCGGCTCGCGTCTGGGGCTGTGTGGCCATTGTGTGGCTGCCCGCCCCACAGCAGGGCGGCAAGCTCGGCCCCTGCGAATGTCCCTGCACCTTCCTCGGTGTCTCTTATCAGTCGAAGGCCTGGTGCTTCTGGGATCCCTCCCGGCACTGCATCGTCGAGTCCTGGGATGCCCTTTTCTTTGAGGACCTGTTTCCTCGCGACCTCATTCGCTCCGGCTCGTCCGTGTCTCTCCCATCGCGGGGGGAAGTGGTGAGTGCGTCCGTCATCCTGCCGCTTCCGCGTGACACATCCCTTAGTCCCTCTGAGCTGGCAGCCCCACTCGCCTCTGCTGGTCCCTTCAAACCTGCAGCCCCAGTCGCGTCCGCTGGTCCCTCCGGGCCGACAGCACCAGTCGTGTCCACTGGTCCCTCTGAGCCAGTAGCCCCAATCGCCTCTGCAGGACCCTCCGGACCAGCAGCCCCAGTCACGTCCTGTGGTCCCTCTGGGCCGGCAGCCCCTGTCGTGTACATTGGTCCCTTTGGGCCAGCAGCCCCAGTTGCGTCCGCTAGTCCATCCGGCCCGGCAGCCCCAGTCGCATCCGCTGATCCCTCTGGGTCGGCATCCCCAGTCGTGTACACTAGTCCCTTCAGGCCAGCAGCCCTAGTTGTGTCCGCTAGTCCCTCCGGGCCGGCAGCCCAAGTCGCGATCGCTGGTCCCTCTGGGCCGGCGGTTCTAGTTGCGCCCGCTGGCCCCTCTGGGCCAGCGGCCCCGATCGCATCCGCCAAGCCTTGCGGGCTAGCAACCTCGTCTGCCTCCATTGGCCAGTTGGACTCAGTGCCATCGACTGCCCTGCCATGTACACACGTGGCCCAGGCGGCAGCCTCCGACACAGACTGTCGATGAGCGCGAAGACCGTCGCACCACGCTCCGTTGCCCCTAGACCCCCCGTGGCCCCACGTGTCTCTTCCACTCCCACGATCGTGAGTGGGGACCCTGGCACCAAGGCCCTCGGCTTGACAACCTCAGCCATCATTACAGACCTTCACCCGGGCTACGCCATGCTTCATCACGAGCATCGGCACGCTGTCGTGGCTGCACTCGCGCACATCCCACCTGGGGCTCGAGATGCACACGCTCTCTCAGTCCGCTCCATAGCACGCCCGGAGGACCCAGCCACCCTGCGCGAGGCACGACCCTCTCCTGAGGCTGCACACTGGGACGCTGCATGCGCCGATGAGCTCGCCGTTATTCGATAGCACAATGTGTACGACCTCGTCGACCTTCCTCCAGGTCGGAAGGCCATCAACGCCAAGTGGGTCTTTCGGCGCAAGTGGTAGCCCGACGGATCCTTGGACAAGTACAAGGCCCGCCTTACAGCCAAGG
>SZWC01021265.1:8200-23338 GCA_023375785.1 Penium margaritaceum | reverse complement strand
CCCTCCCAAAACCTCTCTCTCTCTCTCTATCTCTCTCTCTCTCTCTCTCTCTCTCTCTCTCCCCCACCCCCCTCTCATCCTCACCTTGTCCAACCGCGAAGTCGCGCCACTATCCGTTTTGCCGTGAGGAGAGGCCGACATGAGGAGGTTGGCCGAAAAGGGGGTTGCTGGACTAGCTGCTTGCGTAGCCAGGAGCTGTTACAACGGCAAGGGAGGCATTCAAGGGCGAATTGGGAGTGACCAAGCCTCCAAGACCAAATTTCCTTCCTTTTTTTCTCCACGGCCAAAGAGACTTCCGAGTCAACCCTGGGTTCCAGGGTGGAAAGGAGAAGGGAGGAGCCACATCTTGGCCTCCGGACCTCCAAATTTCAAGACGTTTTTTTTGTTGAGCTCAGAAAAAACATTATCTACTTGATTTTTTATTTAGAGGCCGTCCTTGTACTATTTGGCCGTGGCTATTCCATTTCTCAAGAGATTCTCTCTCTCCTTTGGATTCCAAGAGTTGTTACATCTTACTTTCAGAACTTTCGTGCTGCATCCTTCCAAAAAAAAATATATCTCTTAGCAACGACCAACCTCCTTCCAAAAAAGAAAAAAGAAAAAAAAGGGTGAAGGAGGAATCCTCAAAAGCCACCTCGGTCCACCTCTCACGAGGTGAAGGAGGGTACGCTTTGGGAACTTCGGCCCACCACTGTAGAGGGTGAAGGAGGGACTCCTTAAAGCCACCTCGGTTTGCCTCTAACGAGGTGAAGGGGGGCACGCTTTTGGGAGCCTCGACCCACCGCTCAAGAGGGTGGAGGGAACCTCCCAAGCTACCTCGGTCCACCTCTTACGAGGTGAAGGAGGGCAAGCTTTGAGAACGTCACCCACCTCCCAAAAAGGGTTTGAAGTGAGGCACACCTTGACTACCAGTGTGTCCTCCACCCATTTAAAAAACAAATCACAAAGGAAGGAGGTTGGGAAAAGGGTGACCCGTAGCGAGGCTTTGCAAAAGCAATGGCGGGCCTTGGGACCAGACTTTCTGTGGTTATGGGGCGTCCTCCAAACGTCAGCCCACGCCGCTCAAATGAGCAAACACCAATGGGGTCTAAGGAGCGTCGCGGGACGTTGGCACCGGTGAGCCACCTCGCAAAGCCACACCGAGAGCCAGTGATAAAAGGGGGAAAGTCTCGACCGGCGTCGCCAAGAGACAAGACGCCAAAAGCTCCTAACAACGAGCAAGAGAACAAAGGTGCTCACGCAGTCGAACCAGAAGACGATGGGCAACCTCGCAAGCTTATCGTTGAGCTCGACTTTGGCCACGATGCTCAACCGACTCCGGCCAACGAAGACTCGAAGGCTGCTGAAGAGGGTGCAGCCATTGTCGCCAACTCAAAGGAGGTCGTCGACGGTGGCGAGCATGGGGATGAGTCCCCAGATGAGCCAGCGGATAAGGTGGTCATCGAGGCCGAGCAAGACATGGACGAAGAAGGTGCGGCCCACGATGCCGCCAGCAAAGGCGGTGAGGCCGGAAAGTCCGCATCGATGGAAGCGGCTGAGGAAGCAGATGTGAAGCGACTGTCTCAACGTGCTGATGGAGGCTGTCGTGCTGTTCCTCGTGTTGAGGGTGAGGGAGGCCACCGGGCGAACCCTCCAAGCGCCGTGGTGGCAGAACATGCACTTGGTAGTGTTGCGCGCCGACTCAACGTCGAAGGCCAACTCGACAAGCTTCGCGCTCGCCTCTCGGCAGAAGACATGGATCTTGTGATGACCATCATGGGTGCTCTGGCGTACGATGGTGACATGGTACGCGTCAGCCTTCGTGAACGGGTGTTCCCAACGCAACGATTCAATGAGAGGCTGTGTGAAGAAAACACCAAGATGGTCCTAGAGTTGGCAGCTGCTGAGCACAAGGCAAAGGTGGCGGAGCAGGCACTTGAGACCCTTCGCGCGAAGGAAGCAGCGAACCAGCGGGTGGTGCTGAACGCGGTCATGGGAGCGGCTCGCCATGCAGTCGAGGATGAGGTGGAGCAGATCTTTGAGTGTCGTGAGCGTGCAAGCATCAAGAATATACACAGGGCTACTCAAAACGCGCTTCACGCCCCGGTCGGTGGACCTGCCCCACGGGCACAAGCTGACGCACCACGGATGAGGGTCTCAGCTGCACCACCTCGAGCCCAAAGGATGGGTGCAACCAGCGACCGCGTGGTACTGGAGCCGGCGGATAGCTATGATGGGACGGGAGACGTTAACACGTTCCTCAAAATTCTTGAGCGCCACCTACGCCTTGCCCAGGCTGACAAGGAGGAGTGGGGTGCTCAAGGGATGCTCTCCCTCAAGCCTCAACCGTTTGAGAAGCTGACAGAGCTTTGCAAGGAGAAGCAGCTAGAAACCGACCCGAGTTGGGAGGAGTATTGCGTACTCATGCGCGAGCTCTTTTCATAGAAGGCGAAGAAAGAGTTGGAAGCTTACATGCAAAGAGGCATGCCTTTGGAGAAGTTTGCAAATGCTTTTCTCAATACAGCAAAGAAGGTGGACGAGCGTCACCTGACTGAATAAGCCAAGATCGACCTCTTTCTGACTGGTTTGGCTAGCCCGCAGCTTCGGGTTTTCTGCCTCCAGGATGATGGAAAGGAGTGGGAGAGTCTGCGCGCCCTTGTGACACGCGTTTGCAAGGTCTACAAGATGAACTCTGGCCTTTGGGATCGCGATGCGCGCGAGAGCCGCACTTCACGTGAGACACCAACTCCAAGAGGCGGTGCCGCAAAGTGCTCTGCAGACGCCGCATTGGAGCCGTCAAAGAAGTTTCGCCGTCATGATGGAGAGAACACAACCCGTAGCGCTGTCATCTGCAGGATCTGCAACAAGACTGGACATATCGCACGTGACTGTCGTCATCGCAAACAGCAGTCACAGCAGCAGCAGGGACAGCAACACGACCAGCAGCACCACGGGCCTGGTTGGCGCCATGGCGGTGGCCAGCATCGTCCGAATGGCAGAGGTCAAAACCGCTTCCATGGTGGTGGCCAACAGCAAGGTGGACAGCGCCAGGGCCATGGCAATGCCCTAGCAGGCCAGGGGCGCCCTCAGGGGGGCCAACGCCAGGGCCAGGCCTTTGCAGCTATGCAACGTCCTGGTGCACACGGTGGCCAGCGTGGACACGGACGCCCTCGTGAGGACGATCAGGATTTTGAGGGAGGAGCGGCCGGACGCGCTCACCGCCCCTAGCATGGCCATGAGCAGGATTTTCAGGATCCCCAGTAGCCACGAGTGGACTGCTATCTGGGGTTGCCGTGAGTCATGGAGAGGACGAGGGTAGAATATTCATGTTTTGTGATGATGATCTCAAAAACTTTGAGTTTCTTTCAGCACAATGTTTCTCCACAATCTATGCACCATTCNCCCAGCATGGCCATGAGCAGGATTTTCAGGATCCCCAGTAGCCACGAGTGGACTGCTATCTGGGGTTGCCGTGAGTCATGGAGAGGACGAGGGTAGAATATTCATGTTTTGTGATGATGATCTCAAAAACTTTGAGTTTCTTTCAACACAAAATTTTTCAACAATCTATGCACCATTCATGAATCTTGAGTCCCTCTTCCATGATCGCTTATGTCCACTTGTGTATGCAACCAAGGAAAACTTGGAAAACCGTACATGTTTGGTTGTTGCTACAAAGTAAACTTGGCTCTCTGTTTTGGATGTTGCACATGAGGCTCACACGAGAAATTCTCTAACATCAATCACGGTGGCTGTACTTGTCAGTCCAGCGATGAACATGTCTGCCTTCAAAGGGTGGAAGCTTTTGGCCTCGTTCACAAAAGGAAACCGCATGTGGGAACAGATGGATGGTATGATGGAGCTCCGAAGAAGCACTCATGCCTATCGCATGTACCACTTGGAGGGCAAACACCCATCGAGTCTATTCATACGCAAGTCTGAGGCAAGCACGACCATGCAGTTTGATGGCAAGCTTGCAGGTGCTCTAGCACGTATCCTTGCTGACACCGGAGCAGATGACTCCTTCGTGATTGGAGCATTTGTACGCACGTGGCAGTTGAATTACACTCCACGTACAGGCACGGTGAGTGTCGGTGATGATAGGGAGGTGCCGGTGATCGGTGAGTGTACAGCACGACTCACGTTGCTTGGCTTCACAACCACTGTTCGCCTAACGGTGTTGGACCTCATGGACCCCTTCGATGTTGTGCTAGGAAATCCATGGCTGGTGAGCCACAAAGCGCTTATGTGCTTCACCTCGAAGACGTTACGAATCTGTAGTGGAAGACGGACTATCACTTTGTCTCCAATCCCCCAGATTTAGCGTCCTTAAGCTCTACCCCAAGCCAGCCTCACAGCACTCCAATTGAAACGGCGGCTGAGGCAGAGCTGTCGGTGTTTCTTGGCAACCCTGAAGAAACTTGATGATGAGGTGGAGAGTGACGTACCCTCAAGGGTTGCCCCAATCCTCTCCGAATTCTCAGACGTGTTTGAACCTCCACTGGATGGGTTGCCACCGTCCCGTTGGAACAGGGGGTTGTGCCCCCCTTTCGATCGGTGTATCGTTTAAGTCCGGCAGAAAGACAAGAAGCCAAAACACAAACTAAGGAATACCTCAGAAAAGGCTGGATTGAACCAAGTTCGTACCCATTCGGGGCTCCCATCCTCTTCGTGAAAAAAAAAGATGGAGGTTTGAGGATGTGCGTAGACTACCGGGCATAGAACAAACTCACTGTGAAAAACCGATACCCGCTCTCGCGCATCGAGGACCTATTTGACCAGCTTCAAGGAGCGAAAGTCTTCACGTCTCTGGATCTATCGCAGGGCTACCATCAAATCCGAATCACAGAGGAGGATGTACCCAAAACGGCATTCAGAACTCATCTTGGACACAATCAGTTTCGGGTCCTCTGCTTTGGACTGACGAACGTGCCTGCAACATTCCAAGCAGTGATGAACAATATCTTCCGGGAACACCTCGGCAAGTCGGTGCTGGTGTATCTTGACGACATCCTCATCTTCTCCAAGAACCACGAAGAACACGAGCGACACCTCAGAATGGTGCTTGAGATTCTTCGCAAGAACCGCTTTTTCGCCAAGAGAAGTAGGTGCAAGTTTGCACAGCCAGAGTTGGAGTACCTTGGCCATGTCATTTGTGGCGAGGGGCTCCGGGTGGACCCTCGTAAGGTGCAGGTCATGAAAGAATGGCCTCAACCCAAGAACATTGGTCAGCTCCGCTCCTTCCTTGGACTCGCAAATTACTTTCGACGATATATGAGAGGCCATTCCACGTTGGTGAGCCCTCTCACTGCCCTAACCCGGAAGGTGAGCACTTGGGTTTGGTCAACAAAATGCACTGAGGCTTTTGAGGCTGTGAAGGCGATGCTTATCTCGGCACCGGTACCTGCATTCCCAGATCCCAAAAAAGCCGTGGGAGGTACGCTGTGATGCATCGGTTACAGGGTTGGAAGCCGTGCTCATGCAAGACGACCACCCTATTGCCTACGAGAGCCCCAAACTCTTAGATGCAGAGACCAGGTACACCACTGGGGATCAGGAACTACTGGCAGTCGTGCATGCTTTCAAAGTATGGCGCTGCTATCTTGAAGGTGCCGAGGGACAAATCATGGTGGTCACAGACCACAATCCTCTCACGTAGTTCCAGACGCAACCAAACCTTTCACGTCGACAGGACGGGCTAACGTGGCCGAAATCCAACACACATGAGCCTCATGCTGAGCAACAATGAGATCACAAACCGCCACTTTGCCGTCATTGCGGCGGAGACAATATTACACACAAACCCTCTCCGCCCACCTCCACGCCCATTGGTCAGTGTGAACCCTTTCAAAAATCGCATTCGAATGGGCCATACTATGGACCCCTGGTTTGCTGAGCCGAAGAACATTGAACGCCATGGCCTCGTGGAGGCTGCCGGGTTGTATTGGCATGGCGAGCAGGTGGTGGTCCCCAATGTCAACAACTTACGACAACAGATCATGTTCGAGTTTCATAATCCTCCTTCCTCAGGTCACGCCGGATCGAAAAAGACTGGACATGCTCTGGCTCAGCACTACTGGTGGCCAGGGTGGAGCAGTGACATCAGGAAGTACTGCATGGTGTGTGATCTGTGCCTTCGTAACAAGACTTCGAACAAGGCAACTGTAGGGCTCCTCCAGCCTCTACAGCTTCCTGACAACCCATGGGAGTCGGTGGCCATGGATTTCATCATGGGACTCCCGGAGACCAAGAAAAGCCACGATGCCATCTTGGTNGCATGGCGAGCAGGTGGTGGTCCCCAATGTCAACAACTTACGACAACAGATCATGTTCGAGTTTCATAATCCTCCTTCCTCAGGTCACGTCGGATCGAAAAAGACTGGACATGCTCTGGCTCAGCACTACTGGTGGCCAGGGTGGAGCAGTGACATCAGGAAGTACTGCATGGTGTGTGATCAATGCCTTCGTAACAAGACTTCGAACAAGGCACCTGCAGGGCTCCTCCAGCCTCTACAGCTTCCTGACAACCCATGGGAGTCGGTGGCCATGGATTTCATCATGGGACTCCCGGAGACCAAGAAAAGCCACGATGCCATCTTGGTTGTGGTGGACAAGGCAACAGGAATGGCCCACTTCATGCCCACAACAACTGGCGTCACAGCGGAAGAGACTGCGAGGCTTTTCTATGACGGTGTCATCAAGTACCATGGCTTACCCCTGCGCATCATCTGCGACAGTGATCCACGCTTCGCCAGTCGGTTTTGGCTTGCGTTGCAAGAACGGTTTGGAACGTGACAAAGCATGTCCTCGGCATTTCATCCCCAAATGGATGGGCAAACAGAGTGCATGAACCGCACACTCAAGCAGATGCTCTGCATGTACATCGACCCAACAATGGAGGACTGGGATGCGTTTTTGGCCCCAGCCGAGTTTGCCGTGAACAATGCGGTCAACGAGTCGACTGGATTTACCCCATTCTTCCTCAACCACGGTCGGCATCCGGTGGTACCCGCTTCAATGGTGAAGTGCGGGGGCGGTGGTGATCAGGTGCCCTCCGCCCAGGCCTTTGTTGAGCGTATGGATGCCCTCTGGCGGGATGCCGAGGCTCATTTGTATGCGACTCGACAGCGCCAGAAGGCCTATGCTGACCAGAAACGTCGTGAGTTGATGTTCTTCATCGGAGATCGTGTGCTCTTAAGCACGCAAAATTTGCGGCTAAAAACGCTGGGTGCACGAAAGATGTTGCCAAAATGGCTGGGACCCTTCACGATTACACAGAAGCTAAGAAGTGTGGCCTATCTGTTGGCCCTCCCACCAACCATGCACATCCATGATACCTTTCACGTGAGTCTCCTTGCACCCTACACGGCAGACGGGTCTGTTTAGCCACCCCCTCGCCGCGGAAGGCCAGTGTGAGGTGCACTGCATCCTCCAACACCGTGAGCGTAATTTACACGCACGAGTGGTTAAGGAGTACCTCATCCACTGGGCCGGTTGTGGACCTGACCACAACACTTGGGAGCCAGAGTCGCGAGTGCCAACTACGGCAATTACGGAGTACTGGGAGGAACTGGCTGCCCGTCGGAACAAGCATGCCCTCAGGGGTACCTGTTATTTCTGGTATGCCCCTTGTCCAGTCAGCGGCAGATTTAGGCGGGCATGCACTGCTCTACGGAGCAAGTCCCTCGCAGGACAAACTGGGTATGCATTGCGCTTGTAGCGCAAGTCCCCCAGGTCCGCTCCTTGGATTAAATGAGCAAGCGGATTAATTCCAGGATCGCGGGTTCAAGTCCCGCCTAGGGCGCTAGGTCGCGCGCCTAAAGGGGGCTAAGGTGTGCGCGCACCTAGGGGCCTAAAGTGCGCTCGCACCACCCTAGAGATCGCGCTAGGGCGCCTCAGCCTCAAGCCAAGGCACCCAAGCTCGCCACTGCTATANCTTACCCTTGAGACTTGTGCTGAAAACTAAGGCATAAGTTGGCCAACCAAGGGCAGATATAAAAGACTTGGGACAAGCTAAAAGGGGAAACCGAGAGGCCACGGAAGGGACAAGCTTTGTGAGCTGAACAGTGTGGAAACACGATCCTGAGGGGAACATCTTCTCATAGCTGAAATGCTATGAGCGGTCGGCGGATGTCACTGTACTCCTTATTCTAGACCGTTTGCCTCAGGCGGGTTGACAAAGGGTTATGGGTCCACACTGATCAGTGACCATTGCAAACCCTCCGCTCACATAAGTGGCAGGTTCATCGGCATCCAAAACTCGCGGCGTTGAAGACTCAGCTCCATCTGCTCCATCGTCAGCCTACCTAGGCCTAAGGTGCGTACAAGTGTGAGAGGACAGACACGAGTTCGGCTCGTGGTCCAAACCGCTCTCCACGGACAAGGAACGAGGACACGCTCTGCCCTTGTGGGTATGACCCTCGAGTCCTAACGAGACAAGCTCTGCCCTTGTGGGTACGACCTCGTGTCTGTGGGATCACTTCCTCCACCATAGCTAGGGGCCATCGGCTGGAGGGGCATGCAATGGACTGCACCTTGACAACTCGGTAGTAGACATCGGCCTCATCAGCGAACATCGGTCTCAACGAAGCAGTGGAGAACGCGCAGAGTCAACGAGAGGACCGTTGACCGACTCGGCACCATGCCGGAAAGTCAGGCGCTCACTCTTCCCTCAAGGCCCGCCGAGTTGGGCGCCGCCAACGCCATAGCAAGGTTTGATGGCGAAGCCTTTGGGGCCTAGAAATGGCAGTTTGAGGTGGTAATGAGGGTGCGAGGGTACCTGAAGATGCTGTAAGGGACGGAGGTGGAACCCGAGGACGAGACAAGCCAAGAGCACGATGCTTGGCAAGAGCGCAACGACATTGCGTTGGTGCTTCTTGTCACTTCAATCTCTTCGTCCCTCCTATTCCACATCGAGGGTTGCATAACGGCAGCTGAGGCTTACACCAAGCTGACGAACGTGTACCAATCGACCTCCCTTGCTAATCGGCTGTTCATCCTGCAACGCCTCATCGGATTGCGGGTGGGCGAGGGAGAGTCGATCCCCGACTTCCTCAAACAGTTCGAGGGACTGCTTCAAGAAGCCCGTGCAATGTCCTGGCATCTCGACCAAGCCATGCAAGCCATGATCCTCCTCATGGCCTTGCCGCCAAGCTGGGGCCCAATGATCACCACTCTGGGTGGTTGGACGGAGTCGGAGCTCACGTATCCACGTGTCTTCGAGTACGTGCGCAATGAGGCCATGCGGCGCAGCAACGGCGTCATCAATAACGCAGCGTACGCGAGTGGTTCAAGCGGCACTAACTCCAACTAAGGTAACAGTGGAAGCAGTGGCGGTGGCGGGAAGAATGCCAAGAAGAAGGGCAAGTGCCATAACTGCAACAAGGCAGGGCACTGGGATAGGGAGTGCCGAGCTCCCAAGAAGGAAGGCGGCGCCGGTGGGAGTGGGAACAACAACCACAGCAAGAAAGTGGACAGCTCAATGAGCATGATGGCGAAGAGCAACCCTTCGGCGAAGGGGTCGGCACTACTTCGGCCTGGAGCCTTCGGGCTTGACTCTGGCACCGACTACCACACCTTCAGGGAAGCGTGTGGATTCTCTGCTCTCACACCGTCCACCGCTAAGTTCTGGTGCGCCAATGGCGGCATTGAGTACGCAGCGGGTGAGGGAGAGAAAGTTGTGCGAACTCAGCTCAATGGAGCTGAGAAGGAGTTGCGGCTTCAAAACGTGGTCTACATGCCCACATTCGCCGTGAACCTCCTGTCTTTCTCTCGGATCACCGATCACGAGATGACGGTGATATTCACCCAGAAGGAGGCGGTGATCCTCAAGAACAAGGACGTCATCGTCTCCTACGCCACATCAGACCTGATCGCCCAGGTGCCAAGAACCTACGGGCTCTACGTGCTGCGGACTGAGAGCACTGACGAGGGGCACGCTGCGGCGACAGAGGCAGTAGCGGACGATGCACCACCGGTGAAAGCCAAAGCACCATCCAAGTCGCCTGCTGTGGCAACCAAAGACGCGGGAGCAGCAACTGCTTCGCTGTGGCACAGACGCCTTGGGCATGTGGCTGACAGCACCCTGCAGGTCATGCAGGATCAAAAGCTGGTACGCGGGCTGGAAGGGTGCGCGCTGAAGGGTGGGCACAATCAGGGGTGTGAGGCTTGCCTACAAGGCAAGACGAAGCGGAANCCCAGGTGCCAAGAACCTACGGGCTCTACGTGCTGCGGACTGAGAGCACTGACGAGGGGCACGCTGCGGCGACAGAGGCAGTAGCGGACGATGCACCACCGGTGAAAGCCAAAGCACCATCCAAGTCGCCTGCTGTGGCAACCAAAGACGCGGGAGCAGCAACTGCTTCGCTGTGGCACAGACGCCTTGGGCATGTGGCTGACAATACCCTGCAGGTCATGCAGGATCAAAAGTTGGTACGCAGGCTGGAAGGGTGCGCTGAAGGGTGGGCACAATCAAGGGTGTGAGGCTTGCCTACAAGGCAAGACGAAGCAGAAACGCTTCACCAAGAACGGTCGCAGAACGGAGGCCATACTCGACCTGATCCACAGCGACGTGTACGGCCCAATGCGCACAGCGTCCAACGGCGGCAGCAAGTACTTCCTCACCTTCATCGACGACTACTCCAGAAAAGTGTTCGTCTACTTCCTCAAAGATAAAGGAGAGGTGCTGGAAAAGCTGCAGGAGTTTGTCGCCATTGTGGAGCGGCAGACTGGAAAGAGGGTCAAGGCCTTGCGTAGCGACAACGGCAGAGAGTACAAGGGGTGCAAGCCGTTGCTCAAACAGCATGGCATCGACCACCAAACGACCACCCTCTACACACCGCAGAGCAACGGCGTGGCCGAGCGCATGAACCAGACCATTCTGGGCATGACGCAAACCATGTTGTTTGACTCAAAACTGCCACCGCGCTTTTGGGCAGAAGTTGCGCGCACCGGCTGCTACCTCATCAACCTCATGCCAGCCGCAGCACTGCGCAGCAAGGGGGCGAGTACGGAGCAGAGCAAGGAGCGGACGATGCCTCAGGAGGCATGGTCAGGCAAGAAGCCTGATGCCTCTCACTTGAAAGCATTTGGCTGCATCGCTTGGGCCAAGGTCCAAGACGGGCAGGGAGGCGGCAAACTGGATGCACGTGCGCACAAGTGCATGATGGTCGGCTATGAAGCCGCGCACAAGTCGTACAGGCTGTGGGACCAGGCAGCTGGGAGAGTCTTCACCTCCCGAGACGTAGACTTCAAGGAAGAGTCAAACGGAAAGGAAGAGTTGCTCAACTGAGAGGACTCTCCCAAACAGGGAGAGTGGATTGTGTTGCTAGAGGCGGGAGATGTACCCCCTCCTAACTGGTGTGGAACGCCAAAGTTGCAGGTAGTGACAACTGCCGACACAGGGAGAGCATCCGCTCAGGCTGAAGCGGAGACGGATTCCGACACCTTGTCAGAGACGTCCGAGGCCTCTTCGGAGGCCAGTGGCTCTACACCTCCTACTACGTCATCTGGGGAAGCACAGCAGCAGCAGCATGAGCAGCCAACACCAACACCGCTAAGGCGCAGCACGCGCCAAAGCAAGCCTGTGCAGAAGCATAACGCAGGGAATGCCGAGTGGACCGGCTTGAGCTGATCGTGCCTTGCGTAGGGAGAGCCAAGCACCATCGCTGAAGCTCTCTCGCGGCTGGATGCCGCAAAGTGGAAGGAGGCGATGGAGAGCGAGCTGGCCTCCATCAAGGAGAATGGTATGTGGGAGCTGGTGGACAAGCCACCCAACGCTCACGTGGTGGGCGTGAAGTGGGTCTTGCGCGTGAAGCTGAAGCAAGACGGCAGCATCGACAAGTACAAGGCAAGAGTAGTGGCAAAGGGATTCCCACAGAGAGCAGGGTCTGAGTACGACGAGACCTACTCTCCTGTCGCTGCCTTTACCTTGATCCAATCCTTGCTGGCTGTGGCTGCTGCACGCGACATGGAAATTCACCAAATGGACGTCAAGACGGCTTTCCTGTATGGGAAGCTGGACAAGGAGATATTCATGGAGGTGCCGGAGGGGGTCGAAGCCAAACCCGGGCAAGTTTGCAGGCTGGTCAAAGCACTCTACTAGCTGAAACAGGCCCCAAGGATCTGGTACGAGGAGATGGATGGCTTCATGGCCACCATTGGCTTCGCGCACTGCCACAACGATCCAAGTGTGTATGTGCGTGCGGATGACCAAGGGCTGCTGCTGGTTGCATTGTATGTTGATGATCTGATTCTGAGCTCTACCTCCAAGAAGGCCCTTGAGGTCCTCAAAGAGCAGCTGAGCAACAGGTTTCAGATGAAGGACATGGGAGAGCTCGAGTACTACCTCGGCATCGCCATCCATCGCAATCGAGCAGCAGACACCATCGATCTCAACCAGACGAAGTACATCACGGAGGTGCTTCGGCGCGACGGCATGGAAGACTGCAAACCCCTCAACACTCCTTTCCCCACTGACACTAAACTCACCTCTTCTCACTCCCCTAGCACGGATGCAGAGCGTCGTGAGATGCAGAATGTCCCCTACCAGTCTGTGGTAGGGAGCATCATGTATGCCATGGTTGGCACACGGCCTGACATCGCGTTTGTTGTGGGGCTGACCAGTCGGTATGTGGCCAACCCTGGGCCACTCCACTGGCAGGTTGTGAAGCGGATTCTCCGCTACCTTAACAAGACACGGCACTGGGGGCTGCGCTACGGTGGCCTCCAAGGAACAGACCCTCTGCGCCTCAAATGCTACACCAACACAGACTGGGGAGGCAATCTTGACGACAGGACGTCCACCTCAGGATTCGTGTGCATCCTGAACGGCGGAGCTATCTCTTGGGCGAGTAGAAAGCAGGATTGCGTCTCGATCTCCACTACTGAAGCTGAGTACGTCGCACTCTCAGAAGCGTGCAAGGAGACACAGTGGTTGCGCAGTCTGCTTGCTGAGATGCAAGCACCGCAGAAGGAGGCAACTGTCGTGCACATTGACAACAAGAGCGCGATTGACATCGCGCACAATAATGTGCTCTCCAGGTGGACTAGACACATCGACATCCGCTACCACTACACACGCAACTTGGTCGCCAAGAACGCGGTGGATCTGCAGTACGTCAGGACAAAGCAGATGCTTGCAAACTTCCTCACAAAGTCGCTTGATGGTGACCAGCACAAGGTTGGTGCACAGGGCATCGGACTGGTAAGCGCTGCACACGAGGGCTGAAGAGGCGGCCTGACACATGGAGGCCGACATCGCAGGGCTTCGGGTCACTGCAAGAGTCTAGTCGCCGATGGACATAGGTGCAAGGGAGAGTTTTGTTATTTCTGGTATGCCCCTTGTCCAGTCAGCGGCAGATTTAGGCGGGCATGCACTACTCTACGGAGCAAGTCCCCCGCAGGAGGAACCGGGTATGCACTACGCTTGTAGCGCAAGTCCCCCAGGTCCGCTCCTTGGATTACATGAGCAAGCAGATTAAATCCAGGATCGCGGGTTCAAGTCCCGCCTAGGGCGCTGGGTCGCGCGCCTGAAGGGGGCTAAGGTGCGCGAGCACCTAGGGGCCTAAAGTGCGCGCGCACCACCCTAGAGATCGCGCTAGGGTGCCTCAGCCTCAAGCCAAGGCACCCAAGCTCGCCACTGCTATATGTACTACTCATTTTCTCATTCTAAGTATCCACTTCTTACCCTTGAGACTTGTGCTAAAAACTAAGGCATAAGTTGGCCAACCAAGGGCAGATATAGAAGACTTGGGACAAGCTAAAAGGGGAAACCGAGAGGCCGCGGAAGGGACAAGCTTTGTGAGCTGAACAGTGTGGAAACACGATCCTGAGGGGGATATCTTCTCATAGCTGAAATGCTATGAGCGGTCGGCGGATGTCATTGTACTTCGTTTTCTAGACCGTTTGCCTTAGGCGGGTTGACAGTACCACCCCGGCACGAGTCCCCTTGAGAGGATAACGACATTGGCCCTCGGTCTGATCTTTGGCTTCTTCCCGACAGCCTGTCACGGGGACGCCTGGGTACCTGTCGCGGGGTTGCTTCATGTAAAGGGGGAGGAAGCGTGGCCACTGTTTTTTGTCTTTGAAAGTTGAAGTATCTCTTGACTTTGAAATGTGCCAAATCACGATGTTATCCTCTCAATGGACTGGCGCTTTTATCATCAAAGATGGATGGCCGTGTGCAATACCACTTCTTCACAAAGGATAAAACCGAATCGAGGACGATTCGTAGCTAATGGGGGAGGAATGTAACACAACGAAAATTTCAAACAGAACCTAATTTTTACAGTAAAAAATGGACTGTCGTAATCATTACTTGATTGTGACAGTCCATGGACACCGTCCCGCGACCGACACCATGAGGTCGCGTCAAGTTTGACGCAAACGCGTGAAGCAAGCAGTGGAAATCGAATCCCATCGAGTATCTCGAAAGGAATTACGGTCAGGAAGTTTCCACTGTTCTTTCTAAAGAAGTACATAAACAATTATGAATAATCATCAAATCATAACTTTATAAAGAAACAACAACGTAGCTTCGAAAGGGCGAGGCGAGCCATGACGACTCGGGCAAGGAAAGACCACTCCAACGAGGAGGATGGTCATTCAGTTTTACAACGCGAACTTTTCCGAGCTGGCCGAGACCTTTCGACGCTGAGTCCCAACTTCTGCGTTACAGACACCCTGCTACTGAATTTGTTTTTCGGTGCTTCGCAGTAACCACCCTCTTAGTGATTCTGGTTTATGTCCCAGGCCGTTGCTCAGGGGGGGAGGGGGGGGAGCTACATTGAAACCATTTGAAACATTTTTTCAGCGAAGATGAATCCTTCCAAAAAAAACTCGTGTCAACCTTCCTATAATTCTTCAAAACATTTCTAATAGAAGGGATAGAGTTCATCAAAGTTATGCTTTAGGGGTGTAATTCCCTAAACTAATGGTTCAGGGGTGTAATTCTTCAAAACATTTCTAATATCAACCACACCAGCTCCAGGAAAGTTGTAACTTGGCAAGACCACACATTCTTGGCAAGACCTCTCCCTTATTTCATTTCTTGAAATGAAATAAGGGAAAGGTCTTACCACCATAATCGAAGTTATGGTTCAAGGGTGTAATTCTTCAAAACATTTCTTACCTCCACCACACCAACCCCACTGCCCCTCT
>SZWC01021264.1:32357-46782 GCA_023375785.1 Penium margaritaceum | reverse complement strand
CGCAACCAGTTTGCACCACTCCGCAACCAGTTCGCACCACTCCGCAACCAGGTCGTACCACTCCGGAACCAGTTCACACCACTCCGCAGCCAGTTCACACCTCTCTGTAGGCAGTTCACACCACTCCGCAACCCGTTGGCACCACTCCGTAACCAGTTCGCACCACTCCGCAACCAGTTTGCACCACTCCGCAACCTGTTCGCACCACTCCAAAAGCAGTTCGCACCACTCCGTAACCAGTTCGCACCACTCCGCAACCAGCTTGCACCACTCTGCAACCAGTTTGCACCACTCCGCAACCAGTTTGCACCACTCCGCGACCAGTTCGCACCACTCCAAAACAAGTTTGCACCACTCCGCAACCAGTTGGCACCACTCCACAACCAGTTCGCACCACTCTGCAACCCGTTCGCACCACTGTGCAACCAGTTTGCACCACTCCGCAGCCAGTTCGCACCACTCCCCAACCAGTTTGCACCACTCCGCAACGAGTTTGCACCACTTCACACCCAGTTCGCAACACTCCGCAACCAGTTCTCACCACTCCCCAACCAGTTCGCACCACACTGCAACCAGTTCGCACCAATCCGGAACCAGTTCGCTCTACTCCGCAACCAGTTTGCACCACTCCGCAACCAGTTCGGACCACTCCGCAACCAGTTCGCACCACTCGGCAACCAGTTCACACCACTCCGCAACCAGTTTGGACTACTCCGCAACCAGTTCGCACCACTCCGTAACCAGTTCGCACCACTCCGCACCCAGTTCGCACCACTCTGCAACCAGTTCGCACCACTCTGCAACCCGTTCGCACCACTCTGCAACCAGTTTGCACCACTCCGCAACCAGTTCGGACCACTCCGCAACCAGTTCGCACCACTCGGCAACCAGTTCACACCACTCCGCAACCAGTTTGGACTACTCCGCAACCAGTTCGCACCACTCCGTAACCAGTTCGCACCACTCCGCACCCAGTTCGCACCACTCTGCAACCAGTTCGCACCACTCTGCAACCCGTTCGCACCACTCTGCAACCAGTTTGCACCACTCCGCAACCAGTTCGGACCACTCCGCAACCAGTTCGCACCACTCGGCAACCAGTTCACACCACTCCGCAACCAGTTTGGACTACTCCGCAACCAGTTCGCACCACTCCGTAACCAGTTCGCACCACTCCGCACCCAGTTCGCACCACTCTGCAACCAGTTCGCACCACTCTGCAACCCGTTCGCACCACTCTGCAACCAGTTTGCACCACTCCGCAACCAGTTCGGACCACTCCGCAACCAGTTCGCACCACTCGGCAACCAGTTCACACCACTCCGCAACCAGTTTGGACTACTCCGCAACCAGTTCGCACCACTCCGTAACCAGTTCGCACCACTCCGCACCCAGTTCGCACCACTCTGCAACCAGTTCGCACCACTCTGCAACCCGTTCGCACCACTGTGCAACCAGTTTGCACCACTCCGCAGCCAGTTCGCACCACTCCGCAACCAGTTCGCACCACTCCGCAACCAGTTTGCACAACTCCAAACCCAGTTTGCAACACTCCGCAACCAGTTCGCACCAGTCCGCAACCAGTGCCCACCACTCGGAAACCAGTTCTTACCAATCCGCAACCAGGTTGCACCACTCCGCAAAGCGTTCGCACGACTCCGCAGCCTGTTCACACCTCTCCGCAACCAGTTTGTACCACTCGGCAACCAGTTCTTACCACTCCGCAACCAGGTCGTACCACTCCGCAACCAGTTCACACCAATCCGCAACCAGTTCGAACCACTCCGCAACAAGTTCGCACCACTCCGCAACCAGGTCGCACCACTCCGCAACCAGTTCGGACCACCCCGCAACCAGTTGGCACCACTCCGCAATCAGTCCACACCACTCGGCAACCAGTTGGCACCACTCCACAACCAGTTCCCACCACTCCGAAACCAGTTTGCACCACTCTGCAACCAGTTTGCACCACTCGGCAACAAGTTCCCACCATTATGCAACCAGTTCGTTCCACTCCGCAACCAGTTTGCACCACTCCGCAACCAGTTCGCACCACTCCACAACCAGTTCGCACCACTCCGCAACCAGTTCGCACCACTCCGCAACCAGTTCACACCACTCCGCAACCAGTTCGCACCACTCCACAACCAGTTCGCACCACTCCGCAACCAGTTCGCACCACTCTGCAACCAGTTCGCACCACTCCGCAACCAGTTTGCACCACTCCGCAACCAATTTGCACCACTCCACACCCAGTTCGCAACACTCCGCTACCAGTTTGCACCACTCTTCAACCAAATCGCACCACTCCGCAACCAGTTCGCACCACTCTGGAACCAGTTCACTCTACTCCGCAACCGGTTTGCACCACTCCATAACCAGTTCCCAACACTCCCCAAGTAGTTCACACCACTCGTCAACTAGTTCAAACCACTCCCCAACCAGTTCGCACCACTCCGCAACCAGGTGGCACCACTCAGCAACCAGTTCGCACCACTCCGCAACCAGTTCGCACCACTCGGCAACCAGTTTGCACCACTCCGCAACCAGTTCACACACCTCTGAAACCAGTTCGCACCACTCGGCAACCAGCTCGTACCACTCCGCAACCAGCTCGCACCACTCCGCAACCAGTTTGCATCACTCCGCAACCAGTATGCACCACTCCGCAACCAGTTTGCACCACTCCACAACCAGTTCGCACCACTCCGCAACCAGTTCGCACCACTCCGCAACCAGTTTGCACCACTCCGCAACCAGTTGGCACCACTCTGCAACCAGTTTGCACCACTCCGCAGCCAGTTCGCACTACTCCGCAACCGGTTTGCACCACTCCGCAACCAGTTTGCACCACTCCACAACCAGTTCGCACCACTCCGCAACCAGTTCGCACCACTCCTCAACCAGTTCGCACCAATCCGCAACCAGTTCGCACCTGGTTGCAGTTAGGTGCGAACTGGTTGCGGAGTGATGCGAACGGGTCACGGAGTGGTGCAAACTGGTTGTGGAGTGGTACGAACTGGTTGAGGAGGGGTGGGAACTGGTTGCGGAGTGCTGCGAACTGGTTGCGGAGTGGTGCGAACTGGTTGTGGATGGTGCGAACTGGTTGCCGAGTTGTGCAAACTGGGTGCGGAGTGGTGCGAACTGGCCACTGTGTTTCTGACGGGTGTGTTTTTGACCAGTGTGTTTCTGACCACTGTGTTTCTGACTACTGTGTTTCTGAACACTATGGTTCTGACCACTGTCTTTCTGGCCACTGTGTTTCTGACCACTGTGTTTCTGACCATTGTGCTTCTGACCACTGTGTTTCTGACCATTGTGCTTCTGACCACTGTGTTTCTGACCATTGTGCTTCTGACCACTGTGTTTCTGACCATTGTGCTTCTGACCACTGTGTTTCTGACCATTGTGCTTCTGACCACTGTGTTTCTGACCATTGTGCTTCTGACCACTGTGTTTCTGACCATTGTGCTTCTGACCACTGTGTTTCTGACCATTGTGCTTCTGACCACTGTGTTTCTGACCATTGTGCTTCTGACCACTGTGTTTCTGACCATTGTGCTTCTGACCACTGTGTTTCTGACCATTGTGCTTCTGACCACTGTGTTTCTGACCATTGTGCTTCTGACCACTGTGTTTCTGACCATTGTGCTTCTGACCACTGTGTTTCTGACCATTGTGCTTCTGACCACTGTGTTTCTGACCATTGTGCTTCTGACCACTGTGTTTCTGACCATTGTGCTTCTGACCACTGTGTTTCTGACCATTGTGCTTCTGACCACTGTGTTTCTGACCATTGTGCTTCTGACCACTGTGTTTCTGACCATTGTGCTTCTGACCACTGTGTTTCTGACCATTGTGCTTCTGACCACTGTGTTTCTGACCATTGTGCTTCTGACCACTGTGTTTCTGACCATTGTGCTTCTGACCACTGTGTTTCTGACCATTGTGCTTCTGACCACTGTGTTTCTGACCATTGTGCTTCTGACCACTGTGTTTCTGACCATTGTGCTTCTGACCACTGTGTTTCTGACCATTGTGCTTCTGACCACTGTGTTTCTGACCATTGTGCTTCTGACCACTGTGTTTCTGACCATTGTGCTTCTGACCACTGTGTTTCTGACCATTGTGCTTCTGACCACTGTGTTTCTGACCATTGTGCTTCTGACCACTGTGTTTCTGACCATTGTGCTTCTGACCACTGTGTTTCTGACCATTGTGCTTCTGACCACTGTGTTTCTGACCATTGTGCTTCTGACCACTGTGTTTCTGACCATTGTGCTTCTGACCACTGTGTTTCTGACCATTGTGCTTCTGACCACTGTGTTTCTGACCATTGTGCTTCTGACCACTGTGTTTCTGACCATTGTGCTTCTGACCACTGTGTTTCTGACCATTGTGCTTCTGACCACTGTGTTTCTGACCATTGTGCTTCTGACCACTGTGTTTCTGACCATTGTGCTTCTGACCACTGTGTTTCTGACCATTGTGCTTCTGACCACTGTGTTTCTGACCATTGTGCTTCTGACCACTGTGTTTCTGACCATTGTGCTTCTGACCACTGTGTTTCTGACCATTGTGCTTCTGACCACTGTGTTTCTGACCATTGTGCTTCTGACCACTGTGTTTCTGACCATTGTGCTTCTGACCACTGTGTTTCTGACCATTGTGCTTCTGACCACTGTGTTTCTGACCATTGTGCTTCTGACCACTGTGTTTCTGACCATTGTGCTTCTGACCACTGTGTTTCTGACCATTGTGCTTCTGACCACTGTGTTTCTGACCATTGTGCTTCTGACCACTGTGTTTCTGACCATTGTGCTTCTGACCACTGTGTTTCTGACCATTGTGCTTCTGACCACTGTGTTTCTGACCATTGTGCTTCTGACCACTGTGTTTCTGACCATTGTGCTTCTGACCACTGTGTTTCTGACCATTGTGCTTCTGACCACTGTGTTTCTGACCATTGTGCTTCTGACCACTGTGTTTCTGACCATTGTGCTTCTGACCACTGTGTTTCTGACCATTGTGCTTCTGACCACTGTGTTTCTGACCATTGTGCTTCTGACCACTGTGTTTCTGACCATTGTGCTTCTGACCACTGTGTTTCTGACCATTGTGCTTCTGACCACTGTGTTTCTGACCATTGTGCTTCTGACCACTGTGTTTCTGACCATTGTGCTTCTGACCACTGTGTTTCTGACCATTGTGCTTCTGACCACTGTGTTTCTGACCATTGTGCTTCTGACCACTGTGTTTCTGACCATTGTGCTTCTGACCACTGTGTTTCTGACCATTGTGCTTCTGACCACTGTGTTTCTGACCATTGTGCTTCTGACCACTGTGTTTCTGACCATTGTGCTTCTGACCACTGTGTTTCTGACCATTGTGCTTCTGACCACTGTGTTTCTGACCATTGTGCTTCTGACCACTGTGTTTCTGACCATTGTGCTTCTGACCACTGTGTTTCTGACCATTGTGCTTCTGACCACTGTGTTTCTGACCATTGTGCTTCTGACCACTGTGTTTCTGACCATTGTGCTTCTGACCACTGTGTTTCTGACCATTGTGCTTCTGACCACTGTGTTTCTGACCATTGTGCTTCTGACCACTGTGTTTCTGACCATTGTGCTTCTGACCACTGTGTTTCTGACCATTGTGCTTCTGACCACTGTGTTTCTGACCATTGTGCTTCTGACCACTGTGTTTCTGACCATTGTGCTTCTGACCACTGTGTTTCTGACCATTGTGCTTCTGACCACTGTGTTTCTGACCATTGTGCTTCTGACCACTGTGTTTCTGACCATTGTGCTTCTGACCACTGTGTTTCTGACCATTGTGCTTCTGACCACTGTGTTTCTGACCATTGTGCTTCTGACCACTGTGTTTCTGACCATTGTGCTTCTGACCACTGTGTTTCTGACCATTGTGCTTCTGACCACTGTGTTTCTGACCATTGTGCTTCTGACCACTGTGTTTCTGACCATTGTGCTTCTGACCACTGTGTTTCTGACCATTGTGCTTCTGACCACTGTGTTTCTGACCATTGTGCTTCTGACCACTGTGTTTCTGACCATTGTGCTTCTGACCACTGTGTTTCTGACCATTGTGCTTCTGACCACTGTGTTTCTGACCATTGTGCTTCTGACCACTGTGTTTCTGACCATTGTGCTTCTGACCACTGTGTTTCTGACCATTGTGCTTCTGACCACTGTGTTTCTGACCATTGTGCTTCTGACCACTGTGTTTCTGACCATTGTGCTTCTGACCACTGTGTTTCTGACCATTGTGCTTCTGACCACTGTGTTTCTGACCATTGTGCTTCTGACCACTGTGTTTCTGACTACTGTGTTTCTGACCAGTGTGTTCCTGACCAGTGTGTTTCAATCCAGTGTGTTTCACACTAGTGTGTTTCTGACCAGTGTGTCTATTACCAGTGTGTTTCTGACCACTGAGTTTCAGAACACCGTGTTTATGACCAGTGTGTTTTTGACCACTGTGTTTCTGACGAGTGTGTTTCTGACCAGTGTGTTTCTGACCTGTGTGTTTATGACCACTTTGTTTCTGACCACTGTGTTTCTGACCACTGTGTTTCTGACCACAGTGTTTCTGACTTGTGTGTTTCTGACCAGTGTGTTTCTGAGCACTATGTTTATGAACGGTGTGTTTCAGACCGCTGTGTTTCTGACCACTGTGTTTCTGACCATTGTGTTTTTGACCAGTGTGTTTGTGACCATTGTGTTTCTGATCACTGTGTTTCTGAACATTGTGTTTCTGACCACTGTGTTTTTGACCACTGTGTTTCTGACCGTTTTGTTTGTGACCAGTGTCTTTCTGACCAGTGTCTTTCTGACCAGCTTGTTTCTGACCACTGTGTTTATGACCAGTGTGTTTTTGACCACTGTGTTTCTGACCGTTTTGTTTGTGACCAGTGTCTTTCTGACCAGTGTCTTTCTGACCAGCTTGTTTCTGACCACTGTGTTTATGACCACTGGGTTTCTGACCACTGGTTTTCTTACCACTGTGTTCTGACTGGTGTGTTTATGACTACGTTGTTTCTGACCACTGTGTTTCTGACCAGCGTGTATCTGACCACTGTGTTTCTAACCACTGTGTTTCTGACCACTGTGTTCTGACTGGTGTGTTTATGACTACGTTGTTTCTGACCACTGTGTTTCTGACCAGCGTGTATCTGACCACTGTGTTTCTAACCACTGTGTTTCTGACCAGTGTGTTTCTCACCACAATGTGTCTCACCACTGTGTTTCTGACCACTGTGTTTCTGACCAGTGTGGTTCTGACCACTGTGTTTCCGACCAGTGTGTTTCTGACCTGTGTGTTTCTGACCACTGTGTTTCTAACCACTGTGTTTCTGACCCGTGTGTTCATGACCAGTGTGTTTCCGACCACTATGTTTTGGACCACTGTGTTTCTGACCAGTGTGTTTTTGACCACTGTGTTTCTGACCACTGTGTTTCTTACCTGTGTGTTTCTGACCACTGTGTTTCTGACCACTGTGTTTCTGACTAGTGTGTTTCCGACCAGTGCGTTTCTGACCTGTGTGTTTCTGACCAGTGTGTTTCTGACCACAATGTTTCTGACTTCTGTGTTCTGACCAGTTTGATTCTGACCACAGTGTTTCTGACTACTGTGTTTCTGACCAGTGTGTATCTGACCACTGTGTTTCGGAACACTGTGTTTCTGACAACTGTGTTTATGACCAGTGTGTTCATGACCAGTGTGTTTCTGACCAGTGTGTTTCTGACCTCTTTGTTTCTGACCACTGTGTTTCTGACCAGTGTGTTTCTGACCACTGTGTTTATGACCAGTGTGTTCATGACCAGTGTGTTTCTGACCAGTGTGTTTCTGACCTCTTTGTTTCTGACCACTGTGTTTCTGACCAGTGTGTTTCTGACCACTGTGTTCTGACCACTGTGTTTCTGACCACTGCGTTTCTGACCAGTGTGTTTCTGACCAGTGTGATTCTGACAACTGTGTTTCTGACCACTGTGTTTCTGACCGGTGTGTTTCTGACCAGTGTGTTTCTGACCAGTGTGATTCTGACAACTGTGTTTCTGACCACTGTGTTTCTGACCGGTGTGTTTCTGACCAGTGTGTTTCTGATCACCATGTTTCTGACCACTGTGTTTTGGACCAGTGTGTTCCTGACCAGTGTATTTCAATCCATTGTGTTATTGACTAGTGTGTTTGTGACCAGTGTTTCTTTTACCAGTGTGTTTCTGACCACTGAGTTTCAGAACACTGTGTTTATGACCAGTGTGTTTTTGACCACTGTGTTTCTGACTAGTGTGTTTCTGACCAGTGTGTTTCTGACCAGTGTGTTTATGACCACTGTGTTTCTGACCACTGTGTTTCTGACCACTGTGTTTCTGACCACTGTGTTTCTGACCAGTGTGTTTCTGACCACTGTGTTTCTGACCACTGTGTTTCTGACCACTGTGTTTCTGACCAGTGTGTTTCTGACCAGTGTGTTTCTGAGCACTATGTTTATGACCGGTGTGTTTCTGACCGCTGTGTTTCTGACCACTGTATTTCTTACCAGTGTGTTTTTCACCAATGTGTTTCTGACCACTATGTTTCTGACCACTATGTTTCTGAACACTGTGTTCCTGACCATTGTGTTTCTGACCACTGTGTTTCTGACCATTTTGTTTCTGACAAGTGTGTTTCTGACCAGTGTCTTTCTGACCAGCTTGTTTCTGACCACTTTGTTTCTGACCACTGGGTTTCTGACCACTGTTTTTCTGACCACTGTGTTTCTGACTGGTGTGTTTATGACCACTTTGTTTCTGACCACTGTGTTTGTGACCAGCGTGTTCTGACGACTGTGTTTCTAACCACTGTGATTCTGACCAGTGTGTTTCTGACCACTGTGTGTCTCACCACTGTGTTTCTGACCACTGTGTGTCTGACCACTGTATTTCTGACCACTTTGTTTCTGACCACTGTGTTTCTGACCAGCATGTATCTGACCACTGGGTTTCTAACCACTGTGTTTCTAACCACTGTGTTTCTGACCAGTGTGTTTCTGACCACTGTGTGTCTTACCACTGTGTTTCTGACCACTATGTTTCTGACCAGTGTGTTTCTGACCACTGTGTTTCATACTAGTGTGTTTTTGACCCGTGTGTTCATGCCCAGTGTGTTTCTGACCACTGTGTTTCGGACCACTGTGTTTCTGACCAATGTGTTTCTGACCAGTGTGTATCTGACCACTATGTTTCTGACCACTGTGTTTCTGTCCACTATGTTTCTGACCACTGGGTTTCTGACCATTGTGTTTATGACCGCTGTGTTTATGACCAGTGTGTTTTTGACCAATGTTTTTCTGACTAGTGTGTTTCTGACCACCGCGTTTCTGACCAGTGTCTTTCTGACCACTGTGTCTCTGACCACTGTGTTTTGGACCAGTGTGTTCCTGACCAGTGTGTTTCAGACCAGTGTGTTGCTGACCCGTGTGTTCATTCCCAGTGTGTTTCTGACTAGTGCGTTTCTGACCAGTGTGTCTCTTACCAGTGTGTTTCTGACCACTGAGTTTCAGAACACTGTGTTTATGACCAGTGTGTTTTTGACCAATGTTTTTCTGACTAGTGTGTTTCTGACCAGCGTGTTTCTGACCAGTGTGTTTATGACCACCGTGTTTCTGTCCACTATGTTTCTGACCACTGTGTTTCTGACCACTGTGTTTCTGACCACCGCGTTTCTGACCAGTGTGTTTATGAGCACTCTGTTTATGACCGGTGTGTTTCCGACTGCTGTGTTTCTGACCAATGTGTTTCTGACCAGTGTGTTTTTGACCAGTGTGTTTCTGTCCACTGTGTTTCTGACCATTTTGTTTTTTACCAGTGTCTTTCTGACCAGTGTCTGTCTGACCAGCTTGTTTATGACCACTATGTTTCTGACCATTGTTTTTCTGACCACTGTGTTTATGACTCGCGTGTTTATGACCACTTTGTTTCTGACCACTGTGTTTCTGACCAGTGTGTTTCTGACCATTGTGTTTCTGACCACTGTGTTTATGACCAGTGTGTTTCTGAACAATGTGTTTCTGACCAATGTGTTTCCGACCAGTGTGGTTTTGACCACTGTGTTTCTCACCACTGTGCCTCTGGCCAGTTTTTTCTGACCACTGTGTTTCTGACCAGTGTGTTTCTGACCACTGGGTTTCTGACCATTGTGTTTCTGACCACTGTGTTTCTGACCACTGTGTTTCTGACCAGTGTGTTTCTGACCACAGTGTTTGTGACCTGTGTGTTTCTGACCACTGTGTTTCTGACTACCGAGTTTCTGACCACTGTGTTTCGGACCACTGTGTTTCTGACCACTGTATTTCTGACCACTGTGTTTCTAACCAGTTTGTTTCTGACCACAGTGTTTCTGACCACTGTGTTTCTGACCATTGTGCTTCTGACCCGTGTGTTTCTGACCAGTGTCTTTCTGACCCATGTGCTTCTGACCAGTGTGTTTCTGACCACTGTGTTTCTGACCAGTGTGTTTCTGTCCTCTGGGTTTCTGACCAGTGTATTTCTGACAACTGTGTTTCTGACCAGTGTGTTTCTGACCACTGCGTTTATGACCAACGTGTTTCTGACCACTGTGTTTCTGACCAGTGTGCCTCTGACCAGTGTGTTTCTGACCACTGTGTTTCTGACCGCTGTGTTTCTAACCAGTGTGTTTCTGACCAATGTGTTTCTGACCAGTGTGTTTCTGACCACTGTGTTTCTGACGACTGTGTTTCTAACCACTGTCTTTCTGACCACTGTGTTTCTGACCATTGTGTTTCTGACCACTGTGTCTCTGACCACTGTGTTTCTGACCACTGTGTTTCTGACCAGTGTGTTTCTGACCACTGTGTTTCTGACCATTGTGTTTCTGACCACTGTGTCTCTGACCACTGTGTTTCTGACCACTGTGTTTCTGACCAGTGTGTTTCTGACCAGTGTGTTTATGGCCACCGTGTTTCTGACCACTGTGTTTCTGACGATTGTGTTTCTGACCAGTGTGCCTCTTACGAGTTTGTTTCTGACCACTGTGTTTCTTACCACTGTGTTTCTGACCAATGTATTTCTGACCACTGTGTTTCTGACGATTGTGTTTCTGACCAGTGTGCCTCTTACGAGTTTGTTTCTGACCACTGTGTTTCTTACCACTGTGTTTCTGACCAATGTATTTCTGACCACTGCGTTTCTGACCAGTGTGTTTCTCACCACCGTGTTTCTCCCCACTGTGTTTGAGACCAACGTGTTTCTGACCATTGTGTTTCTGACCAGTGTGTTTCTGACCAGTGTGTTTCTAACCTCTTTGTTTCTGACCACTGTGTTTCTGACTACTGTGTTTCTGACCACCGTGTTTCTGACCAGTGTTTTTCTGACCATTGTGTTTCTGACCACTGTGTTTCTGACCAGTGTGTTTCTGAACAATGTGTTTCTGACCAATGTGTTTCCGACCAGTGTGGTTTTGACCACTGTTTTTCTGACCACTGTGCATCTGACCAGTTTTTTCTGACCAATGTGTTTCTGACCAGTGTGTTTCTGACCACTGGGTTTCTGACCATTGTGTTTCTGACCACTGTGTTTCTGACCACTGTGTTTCTGACCACTGTGTTTCTGACCACTGTGTTTCAGACCACTGTGTTTCTGACCACTGTATTTCTGACCACTGTGTTCCTAACCAGAGTGTTTCTGACCACAGTGTTTCTGACCACTGTGTTTCTAACCATTGTGCTTCTGACCCGTGTGTTTCTGACCAGTGTGTTTCTGACCCATGTGCTTCTGACCAGTGTGTTTCTGACCACTGTGTTTCTGACCAGTGTGTTTCTGTCCTCTGGGTTTCTGACCAGTGTGTTTCTGACAACTGTGTTTCTGACCAGTGTGTTTCTGACCACTGTGTTTATGACCACTGTGTTTCTGACCACTGTGTTTCTGACCACTGTGTTCCTGACCACTGTGTTTCTGATCAGTGTGTTTCTGACCAGTGTGTTTACGACCACTGTGTTTCTGACCACTGTGTTTCTGATCACTGTGTTTACGACCAGTGTGTTTCTGACCATTGTGTTTCCGACCAGCGTACCTCTGACCAGTTTATTTCTGACCACTGTGTTTATGACCATTGTGTTTCTGACCACTGTGTTTCTGACCAGTGTGATTCTCACCACTGAATTTCTGACCACTGTGTTTCTGACAAGTGTGTTTCTGACCACTGTGTTTATGACCAGTGTGTTTCTGACCAGTGTGTTTCTGACCTTTGTGTTCCTGACAACTGTGTTTCTGACCACTGTGTCTCTTACCACTGTGTTTCTGACCACTGTGTTTCTGACCACTGTGTTTCTGACCACTGTGTCTCTGACCACTGTGTTTCTGACCACTGTGTTTCTGACCACCGTGTTTCTGACCACTGTGTTTCTGACCACTGTGTCTCTGACCACTGTGTTTCTGACCACTGTGTTTCTGACCACCGTGTTTCTGACCACTGTGTTTCTGACCACTGTGTCTCTGACCACTGTGTTTCTGACCACTGTGTTTCTGACCACCGTGTTTCTGACCACTGTGTTTCTGACCACTGTGTCTCTGACCACTGTGTTTCTGACCACTGTGTTTCTGACCACCGTGTTTCTGACCACTGTGTTTCTGACCACTGTGTCTCTGACCACTGTGTTTCTGACCACTGTGTTTCTGACCACCGTGTTTCTGACCACTGTGTTTCTGACCACTGTGTCTCTGACCACTGTGTTTCTGACCACTGTGTTTCTGACCACCGTGTTTCTGACCACTGTGTTTCTGACCACTGTGTCTCTGACCACTGTGTTTCTGACCACTGTGTTTCTGACCACCGTGTTTCTGACCACTGTGTTTCTGACCACTGTGTCTCTGACCACTGTGTTTCTGACCACTGTGTTTCTGTCCTCTGTGTTTCTGACCACTGTGTCTCTGACTAGTGTGTTTCTGAACAGCGTGTTTCTGACCACTGTGTTTCTGACCATTGTGCTTCTGACCAGTGTGTTTCTGAACGGTGTGTTTCTGACCCCTGTGTTTCTGACCTGTGTGTATCTGACCACTGTGTTTCTGACCACTATGTTTCTAACCATTGTGTTTCTGACCACTGTGTTTCAGGCCACAGTGTTTCTGACCAGTGTGTTTCTGTCCACTGGGTTTTTGACCAGTGTGTTTCTGACAACTATGTTTCTGACCATTGTGTTTCAGACCACCGTGTTTCTGACCACTGTGTTGCTGACCACTGTGTTTCTGACCAGTGTGTTTCTGTCCACTGGGTTTTTGACCAGTGTGTTTCTGACAACTATGTTTCTGACCATTGTGTTTCAGACCACCGTGTTTCTGACCACTGTGTTGCTGACCACTGTGTTCCTGACCACTGTGTTTCTGACGAGTGTGTTTCTGACCAGTGTGTTTCCGACCACTGTGTTTCTGACCAGTGTGTTTCTGACCAGTGTGTTTCTGACCACTGTGTTTCTGATCACTGTGTTTCCGACAACTGGGTTTCTGACTAGAGTGTTTCTCACCACTGCGTTTCTGACCACTATGTTTCTGACCAGTGTGTTTCTGACCACTGTGTTTCTGACTCGTGTGTTTCTGACCACTGTGTTTCTTAGCAATGTGTTTTTGACCACTGTGTTTCTGACCACTGCCTTTCTGACAAGTGTGTTTCTGACCACTGTGTTTCTGACCACTATGTTTCTAACCATTGTGTTTCTGACCACTGTGTTTCAGGCCACAGTGTTTCTGACCAGTGTGTTTCTTACCAATGTGTTTGTGACCACTGTTTTTCTGACCACTGTGTTTTTGACCACTGTGTTTCTGACCAGTGTGTTTCTCATCACTGTGTTTCTGACCACTGTGTTTCTGACCAGTGTGCTTCTGAACACTGTGTTTCTGACCTTTGTGTTTCTGACCACTGTGTTTCTGACCACTGTGTTTCTGAACACTGTGTTTCTGACCACTGTGTTTCTGACCAGTGCGTTTCTGACCACTGTGTTTCTGACCACTGTGTTTCTGACCATGGTGTCTATGACCCCTGTGTTTCTGACCGGTGTGTTTCCGACCACTGTGTTTCTGACCAGTGTGTTTCTGACCAGTGTTTCTCTGACCACTGTGTTTCTGACCACTGTGTTTGTGACCAGTGGGTTTCTGACTAGAGTGTTTCTGACCAGTGTGTTTTTGACCGCTGTGTTTCTAACCTGTGTGTTTCTGAACACTGTGTTTCTGACCAGTGTAATTCTGATCACTGTGTTTCTGACCAGTGTGCTTCTGACCATTGTCTTTCTGACCTCTGTGTTTCTTTCCACTGTGTTTCTGACCAGTGTGTTTCTGACCACTCTGTTTCTGACCACTGTGCCTCTGACCAGTTTGTTTCAGACCACTGTGTTTCTGACCACTCTGTTTCTGACCAC
>SZWC01021264.1:18803-32295 GCA_023375785.1 Penium margaritaceum | reverse complement strand
TGTGTTTCTGACCAGTGTGTTTCTGACCACTGTGTTTCTGACCACTGTGTTTCTAACCACTGTGTTTCTGACCACAGTGTTTCTGACCATTGTGTTTCTGACGAGTGTGTTTCTGACCACTGTGTTTCCGACCACTGTGTTTCTGACCACTGTGTTTCTGACCACTGTGTTTCTGACCAGTGTGTTTCTGACCAGTGTGTTTATGACCACCGTGTTTCTGACCACTGTGTTTCTGACAATTGTGATTCTGACCAGTGTGCCTCTGACGAGTTTGTTTCTGACCACTCTGTTTCTTACCACTGTGTTTCTGATCAATGTATTTCTGACCACTGCGTTTCTGACCAGTGTGTTTCTCACCACCGTGTTTCTGCCCACTGTGTTTGAGACCAACGTGTTTCTGACCATTGTGTTTCTGACCAGTGTGTTTCCGACCAGTGTGTTTCTAACCTCTTTGTTTCTGACCACTATGTTTCTGACTACTGTGTTTCTGACCACCATGTTTCTGACCAGTATGTTTCTGACCATTGTGTTTCTGACCAATGTGTTTCTGACCAGTGTGTTTCTGAACAATGTGTTTCTGACCAATGTGTTTCCGACCAGTGTGGTTTTGACCACTGTGTTTCTGACAACTGTACCTCTGACCAGTTTTTCTGACCACTGTGTTTTTGACCAGTGTGTTTCTGACCACTGGGTTTCTGACCATTGTGTTTCTGACCACTGTGTTTCTGACCACTGTGTTTCTGACCAGTGTGTTTCTGACCACTGTGTTTGTGACCTGTGTGTTTCTGACCACTGTGTTTCTGACCACTGTGTTTCTGACCAGTGTGTTTCTGACCACTGTGTTTGTGACCTGTGTGTTTCTGACCACTGTGTTTCTGACCACTGTGTTTCTGACCACCGAGTTTCTGACCACTGTGTTTCAGACCACTGTGTTTCTGACCACTGTATTTCTGACCACTGTGTTTCTAACCAGTGTGTTTCTTACCACAGTGTTTCTGACCATTGTGCTTCAGACCCGTGTGTTTCTGACCAGTGTGTTTCTGACCACTGTGTTTTTGACCAGTGTGTTTCTGTCCTTTGGGTTTCTGACCAGTGTGTTTCTGACAACTGTGTTTCTGAACAGTGTGTTTCTGACCACTGTGTTTATGACCACTGTGTTTCTGACCACTGTGTTTCTGACCAGTGTGCCTCTGACCAGTGTGTTTCTGACCACTGTGTTTCTGACCGCTGTGTTTCTAACCAGTGTGTTTCTTACCACTGTGTTTCTGACCACTGTGTTTCTAACAACTGTGTTTCTGACCACTGTGTTTCTGACCATTGTGTTTCTGACGAGTGTGTTTCTGACCACTGTGTTTCCGACCACTGTGTTTCTGACCACTGTGTTTCTGACCATTTTGTTTCTGACCAGTGTGTTTCTGACCAGTGTGTTTATGACCACCGTGT
This sequence comes from Penium margaritaceum, assembly GCA_023375785.1. Lineage (NCBI taxonomy): Eukaryota > Viridiplantae > Streptophyta > Zygnematophyceae > Desmidiales > Peniaceae > Penium > Penium margaritaceum. The sequence goes on along the minus strand of SZWC01021264.1, from coordinate 30,852 downwards.
TTCTGACCACTCTGTTTCTGACCATTGTGTTTCTGACCAGTGTGCCTCTTACGAGTTTGTTTCTGACCACTGTGTTTCTTACCACTGTGTTTATGACCAATGTATTTCTGACCACTGTGTTTCACACCAGTGTGTTTCTCACCACCGTGTTTCTGCCCACTGTTTTTGAGACCAACGTGTTTCTGACCATTGTGTTTCAGACCAGTGTGTTTCTGACCACTGTGTTTCACACCAGTGTGTTTCTCACCACCGTGTTTCTGCCCACTGTTTTTGAGACCAACGTGTTTCTGACCATTGTGTTTCAGACCAGTGTGTTTCTGACCAGTGTGTTTCTAACCTCTTTGTTTCTGACCACTGTGTTTCTGACTACTGTGTTTCTGACCACCGTGTTTCTGACCGGTGTGTTTCTGACTATTGTGTTTCTGACCACTGTGTTTCTGACCAGTGTGTTTCTAACCTCTTTGTTTCTGACCACTGTGTTTCTGACTACTGTGTTTCTGACCACCGTGTTTCTGACCGGTGTGTTTCTGACTATTGTGTTTCTGACCACTGTGTTTCTGACCAGTTTGTTTCTGAACAATGTGTTTCTGACCAATGTGTTTCCGACCAGTGTGGTTTTGACCACTGTGTTTCAAACCACTGTGCCTCTGACCAGTTCTTTCTGACCACTGTATTTCTGACCAGTGTGTTTCTGACCACTGGGTTTCTGACCATTGTGTTTCTGACCACTGTGTTTCAAACCACTGTGCCTCTGACCAGTTCTTTCTGACCACTGTATTTCTGACCAGTGTGTTTCTGACCACTGGGTTTCTGACCATTGTGTTTCTGACCACTGTGTTTTTGACCACTGTGTTTCTGACCAGTGTGTTTCTGACCACTGTGTTTGTGACCTGTGTGTTTCTGACCACTGTGTTTCTGACCACTGTGTTTCTGACCACCGAGTTTCTGACCACTATGTTTCTGACCACTGTGTTTCTGACCAGTGTGTTTCTGACCACTGTGTTTGTGACCTGTGTGTTTCTGACCACTGTGTTTCTGACCACTGTGTTTCTGACCACCGAGTTTCTGACCACTATGTTTCGGACCACTGTGTTTCTGACCACTGTATTTCTGACCACTGTGTTTCTAACCAGTGTGTTTCTGACTACAGTGTTTCTGACCACTGCGTTTCTAACCATTGTGCTTCTGACCCGTGTGTTTCTGACCAGTGTGTTTCTGACCCATGTGATTCTGACCAGTGTGTTTCTGACCACTGTGTTTCTGACCAGTGTGTTTCTGTCCTCTGGGTTTCTGACCAGTGTGTTTCTGACAACTGTGTTTCTGACCATTGTGTTTCTGACCACTGTGTTGATGACCACTGTGTTTGTGACCACTGTGTTTCTGACTAGTGTGCCTCTGACCAGTGTGTTTATGACCAGTGTGTTTCTGGCCACTCTGTTTCGGTTCAGTTTCTTTCTGACCACTGGGTTTCTGACCACTGTGTCACAGACCACTGTGTTTCTGACCACTGTGTTTTTGACCACTGTGTTTCTGACCCCAGTGTTTCTGACCTGTGTGTTTGTGACCACTGTGTTTCTAACCAGTGTGTTTCTTACCAGTGTGTTTCTGACCACTGTGTTTCTGACCACTGTGTTTTTGACCACTGTGTTTCTGACCCCAGTGTTTCTGACCTGTGTGTTTGTGACCACTGTGTTTCTAACCAGTGTGTTTCTTACCAGTGTGTTTCTGACCACTGTGTTTCTGACCAGGGTGTTTCTGACCAGTGTGTTTCTGACCACTGTGTTTCTGACCACTGTGTTTCTGACCACTGTGTCTCTGACCACTGTGTTTTTGATCAGTGTGTTTCTGACCAGTGTGTTTATGACCACTGTGTTTCTGACCAGTGTGTTTCTGACCACTGTGTTTCTGACCACTGTGTTTCTGACCACTGTGTCTCTGACCACTGTGTTTTTGATCAGTGTGTTTCTGACCAGTGTGTTTATGACCACTGTGTTTCTGACCGCTATGTTTCTGACCATTGTGTTTCCGACCAGCGTACCAGTTTGTTTCTGACCACTGTGTTTCTGACCACTGTGTTTCTGACCAGTGTGTTTCTCACCACTGTATTTCTGACCACTGTGTTTCTGACCAGTGTGTTTCTGACCACTGTGTTTCTGACCAGTGTGTTTCTGACTGGTGTGTTTCTGACCTTTGTGTTCCTGACAACTGTGTTTCTGACCACTGTGTTTCTTACCACTGTGTTTCTGACCACTGTGTTTCTGACCAGTGTGTTTCTGACTGGTGTGTTTCTGACCTTTGTGTTCCTGACAACTGTGTTTCTGACCACTGTGTTTCTTACCACTGTGTTTCTGACCACTGTGTTTATGACCAATGTGTTTTTTACCACTGTTTTTCTGACCAGTGTGTTTCTGACAAATGTGTTTCTGACCAATGTGTTTCTGACCAGTATCTTTCTCACCACTGTGTTTCTGACCATTGTGCCTTTGACCAGTTTGTTTCTGACCACTGTGTTTCTGACCAGTGTGTTTCTGACAAATGTGTTTCTGACCAATGTGTTTCTGACCAGTATCTTTCTCACCACTGTGTTTCTGACCATTGTGCCTTTGACCAGTTTGTTTCTGACCACTGTGTTTCTGGACGCTGTGTTTCTGACCACTGTGTTTATGACCACTGTGTTTCTGACCAGTGTGTTTCTGACCACTGTGTTTCTGACCACTGTGGTTCCGACCACTGTGTTTCTGACCAGTGTGTTTCTGACCACTGTGTTTATGACCACTGTGTTTCTGACCAGTGTGTTTCTGACCACTGTGTTTCTGACCACTGTGGTTCCGACCACTGTGTTTCTGACCAGTGTGTTTTTGACCACTGTGTTTCAGAACAGTGTATTTCTGACCAGTGTGTTTCTGACCACTGTGTTTCTGACCAGTGTGTTTTTGTCCACTGTGTTTCTAAACACTGTGTTTCTGACCACCGTGTTTAAGACCATTGTGTTATTGACCACTGTGTTTCTGACCAGTGTGTTTCTTTCCAATGTGTTTCTTACCACTTTGTTTCTGACCAGTGTTTTTCTGATCAGTGTGTTTCCAACCACTGTGTTTCTGAGCACCATGTTTCTGACCACTGTGTTTCTGACCAGTGTGTTTCTGACCACTGTGTTTCTGACCGCTGTGTTTCTGACCACTGTGATTCTGACGCTTGCCTTTCTGACCAGTGTGTTTTTTACCAGTGTGTTCCTGACTAGTGTGTTCTTCACCAGTGTGTTTCTGACCACTATGTTTCTAACAACTATATTTCTAACCACTGGGTTTCTGACCAGTGTGTTTTTGACGACTATGTTTCTGACCACAGTGTTTCTGACCATCGTGTTTCTGACCACAGAGTTTTGGACCAGTGTGTTTGTAATCACTGCGTTTCTGACCAGTGTGTTTCTGACCACTGTGTTTCTGACCGCTGTGTTTCTGACCACTGTGTTTCTGACCACCGTGTTTCTGACCACTGTGTTTCCAACCACCGTGTTTCTGACCAGTGTGTTTCCGACCACTCTGTTTCCGACCACTGTGTTTCTGACCACTGTGTTTGTGACCACTGTGTTTGTGACCACTGAGTTTCCGACCACAGTGTTTCTGACCACTGTGTTTCTGACCATTGTGTTTCTGACCATTGTGTTTCTGACCACTGTGTTCGTGCCCAGTGTGTTTCTGACCACTGGGTTTCTGACCATTGTGTTTCTGACCAGTCTGTTTCTGACCACTGTGTTTCTGACCAGTGTGTTTCAGACCACTGCGTTTCTAACCTGTGTTTTTCTTACCACTTTGTTTCTGACCACTGTGTAACTGACCACTGTGATTCTGACCACTGCATTTCTGACCACTGTGTTTCTGACCACTGTGTTTCTGTCCACTGTGTTTCTGACCACTGTGTCTCGGACTAGTGTGTTTCTGAACAGCGTGTTTCTGACCACTGTGTTTCTGACCATTGTGCTTCTAACCAGTGTGTTTCTGACCAGTGTAATTTTGACCCCTGTGTTTTCTGACCCGTGTGTTTCTGACCACTGAGTTTCTGACCAGTGTGTTTCTGTCCACTGGGTTTCTGACCAGTGTGTTTCTGACAACTGTGTTTCTGACCATTGTGTTTCTGACCACTGTATTTCTGACCATTGTGTTTCTAACCACTGTGTTTCTGACCAGTGTGCCTCTTACCAGTGTGTTTATGACCAGTGTGTTTCTGACCACTGTGTTTCTGATCAGTGTGTTTCTGACCGCTGGGTTTCTGACCACTGTGTTTCTGACAACTGCGTTTCTGACCACTGTGTTTCCGACCACTGTGTTTTTGACCACTAAGTTTCTGACCCCAGTGTTTTTAACCGCTGTGTTTCTGACCACTGTGTTTCTGATCAGTGTGTTTCTGACCGCTGGGTTTCTGACCACTGTGTTTCTGACAACTGCGTTTCTGACCACTGTGTTTCCGACCACTGTGTTTTTGACCACTAAGTTTCTGACCCCAGTGTTTTTAACCGCTGTGTTTCTGACCACAGTGTTTCTGACCAGTGGGTTTCTGACCACTGGGTTTCTGACTGGTGTGTTTCTGGCCACTGTGTTTCTGACCAGTGTGTGTCTGACCAGTGTGTTTCTGACCAAAGTGTATCTGACCAGTGTGTTTCTGACCACTGTGTTTCTGACCAGTGGGTTTCTGACCACTGGGTTTCTGACTGGTGTGTTTCTGGCCACTGTGTTTCTGACCAGTGTGTGTCTGACCAGTGTGTTTCTGACCAAAGTGTATCTGACCAGTGTGTTTCTGACCAGTGTGTTTCTGACCATTTTGTTTCTGACCATTGTATTTCTGACCACTGTGTTTCTGATCACTGTGTTTCTGACCAGTGTGTTTCTGACCAGTGTGTTTCTGACCACTGTGTTTCTGACCACTCTGAGGTTGACCAGTGTGTTTCTGACTTATGTGCTTCTGACCACTGTGTTATTGACTAGTGTGTTTCTGACCACTGTGTTTCTGACCAGTGTGTTTATGACCACTGTGGTTCTGACCACTGTGTTTCTGACAAATGTGCCTCTGATAAGTGTGTTTCTGACCACTGTGTTTCTGACCACTGTGTTTCTGACCACTGTGATTCTGACCATTGTGTTTCTGACCATTGTGCTTGTGACCACTGTGTTTTTGACCAGTTTGTTTCTGACCACAGAGTTTCTGACCAGAGTGTTTCTGACCAGTGTGTTTCTGACCTCTGTCTTTCTGACCACGGTGTTTATGACCACCGTGTTTCTGACCACTGTGTTTGTGACCAGTGTGTTTCTGACCACTGTGTTTCTGACGACTGTGTTTCTGACTAGTGTGTTTCTGACCACTATGTTTCTGACCACTGTGTTTGTGACCAGGGTGTTTCTGACCATTGTGTTTCTGACCACGGTGCCTCTGACAAGTTTGTTTCTGACCACTGTGTTTCTGACCACTCTGTTTCTAACCACTTTGTTTCTGACCATTGTCTTTCTGACCATTGTGTTTCTGACCATTGCGTTTCTGACCAGTGTGTTTCTCACGACTGTGTTTCTGACCATTGTGCTTCTGACCATTGTGTTTCTGACCATTGCGTTTCTGACCAGTGTGTTTCTCACAACTGGGTTTCTGACCATTGTGTTTCTGACCATTGTGTTTCTGACCATTGTGTTTCTGACCAGTGTGTTTCTGACCACTGTGTTTTTGACCTGTGTTTTTCTGACCACTGTGTTTCTGAGCACTGTGTATTTGACCACTGTATTTCTGACCACTGTGTTTCTGACCACTCTGTTTGTCACCACTGTGTTTCTGACCGATATGTTTGTGACCACTGTGTTTCTGACCACTCTGTTTGTCACCACTGTGTTTCTGACCGATATGTTTGTGACCACTGTGTTTCTGACCACTGTGTTTCTGACCACTGTGTTTCTGACCAATGTGTTTCTGACCACTGTGTTTCTGACCAGTGTGCTTCTGACCAGTGTGTTTCTGACCACTGTGTTTCTGACCAGTGTGCTATTGACCAGTGTGTTTCTGACCCCTGTGTTTCTGACCAGTGTGTTTCTGACCACTGTGTTTCTGACCAGTGTGTTCCTCTCCAGTGGGTTTCTGACCAGTGTGTTTCTCACCACTGTGTTTCTGACCAATGTGTTTCTGACCAGTGTGCCTCTGACCAGTGTGTTTATGACCAGTGTGTTTCTGGCCACTGTGTTTCTAATCACTTTATTTCTGACCGCTGGGTTTCTGACTACTGTGTTTCTGTCCACTGTGTTTCTGACCACTGTGTTTTGGACCACCGTGTTTCTGACCCCAGTGTTTCAGACCAGTGTGTTTCTGACCACTGTGTTTCTGACCAGTTTGTTTCCGACCACAGGGTTTCTGACCAGTGTGTTTCTGACCACTGTGTTTCTGAGCAGTGTGTTTGTGACCAGTGTGTTTCTAACCACTGTGTTTGTGACCACTGTGTTTCTGACCAGTGTGTTTCTAACCACTGTGTTTCTGACCACTGTGTTTCTGACCACTGTGCTTCTGACCACTGTGTTTCTGACCAGTATGTTTCTGACCAGTGTGTTTATGACCACTGTGTTTCTGACCACTGTGTTTCTGACCGTTGTGTTTCTGACCAGTGAGCCTCTCACCTGTTTGTTTCTGACCACTGCGTTTTTGACCAATGTGTTTCTGACCACTGTGTTTCTAACCACTGTGTTTCTGACCAGTGTGTTTCTGACCAGTATGTTTCTGACCAGTGTGTTTCTGACCACTGTGTTGCTGACCAGTGTGTTTCTGACTACTGTGTTTCTGACCACTGTGTTTCTGACCACTGTGCTTCTGACCAGTGTGTTTCTGACCACTGTGTTGCTGACCAGTGTGTTTCTGACTACTGTGTTTCTGACCACTGTGTTTCTGACCACTGTGCTTCTGACCAGTGTGTTTCTGACCACTGTGTTGCTGACCAGTGTGTTTCTGACTACTGTGTTTCTGACCACTGTGTTTCTGACCACTGTGCTTCTGACCAGTGTGTTTCTGACCACTGTGTTGCTGACCAGTGTGTTTCTGACTACTGTGTTTCTGACCACTGTGTTTCTGACCACTGTGCTTCTGACCAGTGTGTTTCTGACCACTGTGTTGCTGACCAGTGTGTTTCTGACTACTGTGTTTCTGACCACTGTGTTTCTGACCACTGTGCTTCTGACCAGTGTGTTTCTGACCACTGTGTTGCTGACCAGTGTGTTTCTGACTACTGTGTTTCTGACCACTGTGTTTCTGACCACTGTGCTTCTGACCAGTGTGTTTCTGACCACTGTGTTGCTGACCAGTGTGTTTCTGACTACTGTGTTTCTGACCACTGTGTTTCTGACCACTGTGCTTCTGACCAGTGTGTTTCTGACCACTGTGTTGCTGACCAGTGTGTTTCTGACTACTGTGTTTCTGACCACTGTGTTTCTGACCACTGTGCTTCTGACCAGTGTGTTTCTGACCACTGTGTTGCTGACCAGTGTGTTTCTGACTACTGTGTTTCTGACCACTGTGTTTCTGACCACTGTGCTTCTGACCAGTGTGTTTCTGACCACTGTGTTGCTGACCAGTGTGTTTCTGACTACTGTGTTTCTGACCACTGTGTTTCTGACCACTGTGCTTCTGACCAGTGTGTTTCTGACCACTGTGTTGCTGACCAGTGTGTTTCTGACTACTGTGTTTCTGACCACTGTGTTTCTGACCACTGTGCTTCTGACCAGTGTGTTTCTGACCACTGTGTTGCTGACCAGTGTGTTTCTGACTACTGTGTTTCTGACCACTGTGTTTCTGACCACTGTGCTTCTGACCAGTGTGTTTCTGACCACTGTGTTGCTGACCAGTGTGTTTCTGACTACTGTGTTTCTGACCACTGTGTTTCTGACCACTGTGCTTCTGACCAGTGTGTTTCTGACCACTGTGTTGCTGACCAGTGTGTTTCTGACTACTGTGTTTCTGACCACTGTGTTTCTGACCACTGTGCTTCTGACCAGTGTGTTTCTGACCACTGTGTTGCTGACCAGTGTGTTTCTGACTACTGTGTTTCTGACCACTGTGTTTCTGACCACTGTGCTTCTGACCAGTGTGTTTCTGACCACTGTGTTGCTGACCAGTGTGTTTCTGACTACTGTGTTTCTGACCACTGTGTTTCTGACCACTGTGCTTCTGACCAGTGTGTTTCTGACCACTGTGTTGCTGACCAGTGTGTTTCTGACTACTGTGTTTCTGACCACTGTGTTTCTGACCACTGTGCTTCTGACCAGTGTGTTTCTGACCACTGTGTTGCTGACCAGTGTGTTTCTGACTACTGTGTTTCTGACCACTGTGTTTCTGACCACTGTGCTTCTGACCAGTGTGTTTCTGACCACTGTGTTGCTGACCAGTGTGTTTCTGACTACTGTGTTTCTGACCACTGTGTTTCTGACCACTGTGCTTCTGACCAGTGTGTTTCTGACCACTGTGTTGCTGACCAGTGTGTTTCTGACTACTGTGTTTCTGACCACTGTGTTTCTGACCACTGTGCTTCTGACCAGTGTGTTTCTGACCACTGTGTTGCTGACCAGTGTGTTTCTGACTACTGTGTTTCTGACCACTGTGTTTCTGACCACTGTGCTTCTGACCAGTGTGTTTCTGACCACTGTGTTGCTGACCAGTGTGTTTCTGACTACTGTGTTTCTGACCACTGTGTTTCTGACCACTGTGCTTCTGACCAGTGTGTTTCTGACCACTGTGTTGCTGACCAGTGTGTTTCTGACTACTGTGTTTCTGACCACTGTGTTTCTGACCACTGTGCTTCTGACCAGTGTGTTTCTGACCACTGTGTTGCTGACCAGTGTGTTTCTGACTACTGTGTTTCTGACCACTGTGTTTCTGACCACTGTGCTTCTGACCAGTGTGTTTCTGACCACTGTGTTGCTGACCAGTGTGTTTCTGACTACTGTGTTTCTGACCACTGTGTTTCTGACCACTGTGCTTCTGACCAGTGTGTTTCTGACCACTGTGTTGCTGACCAGTGTGTTTCTGACTACTGTGTTTCTGACCACTGTGTTTCTGACCACTGTGCTTCTGACCAGTGTGTTTCTGACCACTGTGTTGCTGACCAGTGTGTTTCTGACTACTGTGTTTCTGACCACTGTGTTTCTGACCACTGTGCTTCTGACCACTGTGTTTCTGACCAGTATGTTTCTGACCAGTGTGTTTATGATCACTGTGTTTCTGACCACTGTGTTTCTGACCGTTGTGTTTCTGACCAGTGAGCCTCTCACCTGTTTGTTTCTGACCACTGCGTTTTTGACCAATGTGTTTCTGACCACTGTGTTTCTAACCACTGTGTTTCTGACCAGTGTATTCCTCACCATTATGTTTCTTACCAGTGTGTTTCTGACCACTGTGGTTCTGACCACTGTGCCTCTGACCAGTTTGTTTCTGACCACTGTGATTGTGACCACTGTGTTTCTGACCACTGTGTTTCTGACCAGTGTATTCCTCACCATTATGTTTCTTACCAGTGTGTTTCTGACCACTGTGGTTCTGACCACTGTGCCTCTGACCAGTTTGTTTCTGACCACTGTGATTGTGACCACTGTGTTTCTGACCACTGTGTTTCTGACCACTGTGTTTCTGACCAGTGTGTTTCTGACCACTGAGTTTCTCACCACTGTGTTTTTGAACACTGTGTTTCTGACCAGTGTGTTTCTGACCACTGTGTTTTTGACTAGTGTATTTCCGACCAGTGTGTTTCTGACCACTGTGTTTCTGACTAGTGTGTTTTGGACCACTGTGTTTCCGACCACTGTGTTTCTGACCAGTGTGTTTCTGACCACTGTGTTTTTGACTAGTGTATTTCCGACCAGTGTGTTTCTGACCACTGTGTTTCTGACTAGTGTGTTTTGGACCACTGTGTTTCCGACCACTGTGTTTCTGACTAGTGTTTTATGACCACTGTGTTTCTGACCACTGTGTTTCTGACAAGTGTGTTTCTGTCCAATTGGGTTCAGACTATTGTGTTTCTGACCAATGTGTTTCTGACCAGTGTTTTATGACCACTGTGTTTCTGACCACTGTGTTTCTGACAAGTGTGTTTCTGTCCAATTGGGTTCAGACTATTGTGTTTCTGACCAATGTGTTTCTGACCAGTGTTGTTTCGACCACTTTGTTTCTGAGCACTGTGTTTCTGACCACTGTGTTTCTGACCACTATGTCTCTGACCACTGTATTTCTGACCACTGGGTTTCTGACACGTGTGTTTCTGACCACTGTGATTCTGACCACTTTGTTTCTGACCAGTGTGTTTCTGACCACAGAGTTTCTGACCAGTGTGTTTCTGACCACTGTGTTTCTGACCGGTGTGTTTCTAACCACTGTATTTCTGACAACTGTGTTTCTGACCACTGTGTTTCTGACCACCATGTTTCTGACAACTGTGTTTCCAACCACTGTGTTTCTGACCACTGTGTTTCTGACCAGTGTGTTTCCGACCACTCAGTTTCCGACCACTTTGTTTGTGACCTGTGTGTTTCTGACCAATGTGTTTCTGACAAGTGTGTTTATGACTAGTGTGTTTCTGACCACTGTGTTTCTGACCAGTGTGTTTCCGACCACTCAGTTTCCGACCACTTTGTTTGTGACCTGTGTGTTTCTGACCAATGTGTTTCTGACAAGTGTGTTTATGACTAGTGTGTTTCTGACCACTGCGTATCTGACCACTGTGTTTCTGACCAGTGTGTTTCTAACCACTGTGTTTCTGACCACTGTGTTTTTGACCACTGTGTTTCTGACTTCTGTGTTTCTGACCACTCTGTTTCTGACCACTGTGAATTTTCAATGCTGACCACTTGAGGTGAAATTTGTTGGTCATGGTTAGTAACATATGCATAATTTGGTTGGTTACTGTGCATGGTAGCCACGCTGTGTCACTACATACTGAAGGTATTCGTACATGCTACTTGATGACTAGTATTCACAAACTATTGTCTTCCACTCTGATTATTTGTGACTCGCGTTATGATTTGCTAAAGTTTACCACACTTAGTGACATTATTTGGTCATGGTCAATGACATATGCCTACTTTGGTTGTTCATAATGCATGGTATCCATGCTGTGCCACAACGTATTGAAGGTCCTTGTGCTTGCTAGTTGATACCTGGTGTTCCCAATACATTGTCTCCCCTCTGACCATTTGTGACTCGCATGATGAGTTGTCAACGCTTACCACACGCAGCGGATTTCTTTGGTCAAAGGTAGTGCATATGCCTTCTTTGGTCGATCATTGTGCATTAGCCACACCGTGCTTATTCTGATTGAAGGTCGCTCTACTTGCTGGTTGAGAACTGATATTTACAGACCTTTGTTTCCCCCTCTGAATGTTGGTGACTCGTGTTATGGTTGGTGAATGTTGATCACTTATATTCAAATTCTTTCATCATGGTCAGTGACATATGCCTAGTTTGGTTGTTTGGTGTACATAGTAGCCACACCGTGCCACTACGTATTGAAGTTCTTTGTCCTTTCTAGTCGATGGGGGTCCCATGTCAACTGGCCCAAGGCAAACGGACTAGAAACAGGACCGACATAATAGCACCTGCCGTCCGCTCCTAGTATTTCAGCTAGGAGAGGATATCAACCTCGGGATCACGGTTCCACACTGAGAGGTTCCTAGGCAATCACTTGCTAGCAACTATGTCCACTTAACAGTTGGTCACTTTCGCGCGAGGTGCTAGTCAAAGACTAACTCCTTGGGCTTAGACCAACCACTGTCTTCTTTACACTTTTCCTTAGTTGGACAACTCTGTGAGGAGCATCTAAGGACAGGTTGTGCAATTAGAATGAGGAATGAGCCTGGTACATATCGTCCTAGGCCTGCCTTCTAAGGTGTGTGGGTAGTGACACTTTTGGGGTGGTTACTCCACACCACCACACCAGTCCGCTAATTGGCGCATCCACTGACCGCCAAGTGGAGCACTCTCCTCATGCATGGCGAAATGTCTAAGAAACTTCCCCTGTGCTAGAAGGTCAAAAAACCTCCAGCAC
>SZWC01021263.1:15096-46786 GCA_023375785.1 Penium margaritaceum | reverse complement strand
GGCGCTCACGTCCCTATCATAAGCAGGTTGATTTCAACTCGGTTAGCAGAGATAACCCGATCTCAACGACCATGGATCCTATTCACAAACAAAGTATTCATCATATGGTATTCATAAAATGGGTGTAACATGATCACAATCATTGCGGTACAAGTTGGGGGCCACCTTTCGGGTTTCATTTCCATTTGATTGTGATCAAACAGTTCCAAATCACATCCGGTGATCCTAGGAAAACTGATTCCAAAATCATTATGTGCTAATGTCATCACATCCTATGGTTCCATTCGCGAACCCATCAACTGATTGTGTTTGCTAAGTTGTAATAATTCATGTTGCTTCAATTTCTTCTACTATGTACATTTGGTACTTCCACTCAATAGTGTTCTCCATATGCCTCACCCAAGGCACATGTGGAGAGGATCGTCCTCATCAAAGGCATCAGAAAAAAAACCACCATTATGGATACCGCCACAGCGACATCCCAAAAACATTGTACTTGGCATTTGATATTGTACTTCAATTGAACCATCCCCAGAACCAAGGGAGTTTGGTCACTTTACAATGACCTTCTAGGTCATCAAAGCGTGGTCCAACCACACAGTGACCGATATGATATCTCTCAAACATTAGTTTTTTGTTTAATGAATCGGATAACCGGTGCTACGCCATGCCTTTGATGTGATCAGAATCCATCCACATGATGCTTGAAGAGCGTGAAGTACACAACTATTGTAACGTGTCATAATGCCCTCAAATTTGAGTCATTCTCAAAACATCAAAAGAATCCGATGAGAAATATCGTTTCTCAAGACCCGTCTTCAAGAGTCCTTTTACATCGATATTTGGTTGCAACACACTGGTCATTAGTTTCCTCAGTGTTAGTTATGACTCGCTATGTGGTTTGTTGGACAACCAAGATGTAGGTGCTAACACACTATTAGTATAAAGCTATTGGCTTATAGATCGTGTCCACGGTCATAAGCTTTGAACGCAAAACCCAGACCTTGACGTGGTCCCAACTATATCATAGTTGGTTTGTAGAAATCTATGAGATAGTCACACTACTCTGGAGCACCATGAGTAGAAAATGAGTGTCGCTCATTTCTTAAATGGATTTTCACCGAATTGTGGATGAAATCATGTCACCAACACTAGTTCACGTACTTTTTCATGGATTGTTTTCCGTGAATGTCCATGAAATATTTACTCAGTGATGATAGAATGGAGGTGTCATTTTCAGATATGTTCATTTTCGACATTCGCTCAATCTTGTCATACGCCTGAAGCGACTCTGGCAATCTTCGACGACCGCATTGCGGCGTCCTAAATCATTGAGGATCCATAAAAGAGTCTTTGCCACTCTATGGTACATTTACAATCCCCATTGACAGTCATCCTTCTCTTTCGAATATGTCTGTCAGTACACTTATGTAAACCTTATCATTGGTACCAGTTGGGTACGACAATTTGTATCCATCACTCACCAAGTAATAAGATGTCAATGGTTTTGCCAGTGATTTTTTAGTCAAGGGTATCATCATTGATACGTTCAGTCACAGAAGAAAGGACTAATGATACTTAGACCATGCAAAGGGTATGATGCATGACTAATGATACTCAAAACCCTCAAAAGGTATGATGCATCTAGTACACACTATGCACATGTAGCGTGGTGTCAATTCTCTAGGATTAAAGTCGGTGTGCCAACACATCAGGTCTGATCAATGTCTCATGACGTCATCATGACACAAGCTTAGTCATCAAACGATCACATTTGCTCTTGACCAGTGTAGCGCAATGGGATGTGTGATTGCTTGTAGAGCACGTCTTGCATGCACCAGACCACTTATTTGGTGAAATGATGTCACCATTTTTATCCAAAACACTAGCTGATATAATCAGCTTGATCAAATGTCACGAAATCATTGTGATCATTTGTCCGTCTAAATCATCCATAACCTGATGTCGTGATTGACACACCAACAGTTAGTGGATAAGGTTTCTGTGCATGTTGTGCACATTTTCCACGCATACCGTAAATCCAATTTCACGTGGCTAAAGCATAATGGTATGAATCCCATACCATGATCCATTGAAAAGTGGCTTGGCTCCGGCACCTCCTGCGGTCATGCAAACCGTGCATGTTTTGGAACTGGTGCTCAACATAGCATGATCCATCTATGGATATGGAGGAGTTCCTCCACCTTGAGCATGGTCTAAATTTGAGGAAATCGTCCTCTTCACACGTGTGATTTATTCGTTAAAATTTGGTTCATCCTTCTTAATGAAGTACATTTGCATACTGTTATCGGCTGGTGTAGTTTTTAAACCTCCTATGGCCGTCACTGTCTATGAAGAAGGAGACCGCTATGTTTTTATCATGCCATTCGGGCAGACATCTGATCGCCACAGCCATTCGCGATTTTTTGGGCATGCATCTTTTTAGCAAATTTTAAAGTATGCCAATCCTTCACGTTGACGAGATGCCTTGCAAACATCAGGTGGCGTTTTTCTGGTGCTTCAAATAACGTACTTGACGCACTTGTCTATAGTACCACTCCATGCATAGATCATGTGTGTTCATTTGGTGGCCTACCGCAAGATAGCACGAATAGGAAAATATTTGGCTAGTTTGTGCCAGTGGATGTAACGGGTTGCGATGGGCACCAATGTTATTGGTGCCACCGGCATCTGATAACATGTGTTGTAACATCGACACTACCATAGCTAGTCTAACCGGGACTCGTGGCTTTAGTGCATTTGGCACTTGCATACGCGGTGCATTTGATACCCATGACAAAAGTGCAACCTGTAGTTTTGTCAGTTGTGCAATTGGCATTTGTGACAATGGTGCATTCGGCACTCGTGTAAACAATTTCACTGATGCACTCGTCAGCCATACATTTAGCGCTCATGATAATCGTGCGTTTTTCACACGCGTGAATGCTGCATTTGTACCTTCCATGTTGGTAATGGTCCCAGTTGAACCAACACTTGTTAATTTAGGGCGCTCAACCCTTCTGCAGGGATTTTCACCATCGTGTGTATGCTGAGTGTGATCGGCACTCACACTCTCCTTTTATTGAAATCCAAGCACAAATGACTTGCCTTATATCCTTGGTGCAACAAACACCCATGTAGATTTGCAACCGGCCTTTGCTTTGGCCATTCCTGTTTAGACCATGAGCAGTACAATTGGCACTAGCATCACGAATACTTTCGGCCTCTGTGATTTAAGTGCAACAAGCACTTTTTAGTGTTCGACACCGAAAAAAATTCTGCAGCCAGCATGTGTGCTATGGCCAATAGTGTTTTCGGCACTTACGTCAATGACATGGCTGATGCCCGTATAAGTGTGCATTCGACGCTCGTTTTGTGCAGCTTGCACATTTTGCATTGTTGCAATAAGTAGACTAGTTGTTGAGTGGTCATAGCATGTTCGGAGCCTTATTTATTTCAACCAAAAATATGTCTCAAATCACACCACCACTGTCATTTTCTAACCCTGTGTGTGTCACAGTCGTCATTTTGCATAAGCAATATTGTTTAGTGAATGAACAAACTGCATTGAGCCATGTCGTGGCTTTTAAGTGGTCACCCATGTTGCATCCTTTTTTCCCATGAAAAACTCCAGAATTTGAGGTTGATAAAAAAATTTACGCACGATCGGTGCTTAATTTCTTGCGGTGAATAAACTTCAATTTGTTGCATTCCAAATGCCAGTTCCATGTCATGGAACAATGTCTTTCTTTGAAAACGACACCCCATGGTCTAGTGGGAAAATGATTGATTTTCTTTCCTTTTGTTTTCCATTAATAGGGAAATGGATTTTTTGGAATACCGTACTAGCACGTAAATTGATTTATTAATACTTGTAATGCAATTGTTTTGTATTTGTGTCAAATTCTGGCGTCAGATTTTGAATCTGTGTCAAATTGTTCTTTGGCCCGTGTTATGTCTTGCGCAAACACATGTCTCGTATCGGTTCAAGTTCGGGTGTCAGCATTAGAATTCGCGCACGTCAAAAGAAGTCGGGCGGCAGCACAGAGCGCACGGCAAGGAAGGAAAACTAATCTAAAAACATCACACAGAAGCCAGGATATCGAAGAAGTCCTCCTTGTAGCCGTTGACCACAGGGTTGCAAAGGAACGTGAGCATGTCGTCAGCTGCTCTTTCCTGGAAGGTGCTGTTGCTGACCTTGGACCACCCTTGCAGCGACCCATGCATGCTTGACGAGATCGGGTCTATCATAGAGCGAGCGCC
This sequence comes from Penium margaritaceum, assembly GCA_023375785.1. NCBI lineage: Eukaryota > Viridiplantae > Streptophyta > Zygnematophyceae > Desmidiales > Peniaceae > Penium > Penium margaritaceum. Next base: position 42,523 of record SZWC01021263.1, on the reverse strand, counting down.
AAGCCTCAAGCAGCCAGCCGGCCGCGGACTCTTTCACTAGCTTCATGCCAAGGTCCACCTTGGCATGGTCAAGGAGGGTCTCCACAATGAAGGTGGAGAAACCCTCCTTGAGCTTGTCCTTTAAAGGTTTCTGCAGGCCCACATCACATGGCTGCACCTTGGAGGTGCAGCCACCCGGAATGTACACTAGCTTCACCCATGGGTAGTGCTGTGACACCCAGTGCTGAAAAGTACCCGAGGCATGCGGTTTCCATACATCCAAAATCACCAGCACTGTCACCTTGCCATATTCAGCATCATCCTCTGCGCACTTGCATGCATACCATGGGTCTAGCACATGCGCAAACCAATCCTTGGTCGTTTCCGTGTTGGCCCACTGGTTTGCGGTATGGGTGTAGTGCCACCCATAGGAATCCTGCGCCTTCCGCGCATGGACATCCTCCGGATGGCACCGATCAGTGGTGCCGGCCCAGATGACCTGGCAGGGGAGCATGTCCCCTGCCATGGTAGTCGCCAGCACTGTTGTCACGGAGTTCTTGTCGTCACGTTAAAAAACGGGGACGGGTTTTGCCCCCAACGGAGCGTAGGTGCTGTCCGGCGAGGGGATGAGCTGTATTCCTGTATGGTCCGCGTTGACCAAGAACCTCTCTTGAACATTGTACAGCTTCATGTAGACCCCAGAGCGTAGGTACATCTGCTCGCAGCGCGCCAATCAATCCGCTGGAATGTGTTGAGGCGCTGACGTAGCACGACGCCAGTGCCACGAAAGCTCACGCCGTACAAAGTTGCGGCATAAGGATGTTGAGAAGAGGCGCTCGAACGGCTTGTTGTCCAGCTCACGCACACCCTCATCACGCACCATATGAAGCATGGTGTGGCGGATGACAGTTGCGTTGAGGGGAGCCCCACCCTCGCGCATGCGGACGAGCGTTCCCTTGATCCTCTCCTTCAGCTCTGGGTACTTGGTGAAGTAGCCAGGCCGTCCATGTGCGCCGTGCAGGCTCTTGCCGGCGGCCTGGCCATGACGGAGCGGTGCCGCAGGAATTCGCTGCATGATGTCTTGGTACTTGTCCAGCAGCTCCTGCGGGTTGTCCGGCTTGTACCAGCGGCGGACGGTGCTGGCAAGCAGGTTGTTGTAGGGGCAGTATCCGCCAGGTTGGCGGTATGCGGTTTGCAAGAAACGGACGGCGTCCCCAAAAGTTTGGTGCTTCGGGTTCGACACAGCCGCATGAATGATGCGGCTGTGGCCCTCTGCAAACCAGTTGTGCTTGCGGCAGGTTTGCGAATGCAAGGACGACGAGGCCGTGTTGCTGCTGGAGGTGGCGGAAGACGGCGCGTCAGAACGGGCCGTCTTGTCCCGGCCGTTGTCAAGGCCCTCCTCCTTGTCAGACTCCATGTCTTCATCTTCGTCCCCAAAATCCAGGACGATGGGTTCATGGCACCCAGGAGGCGCAGTCACAGGGCTTGATGACGCCGGCATCGGCATGCGTGCAAAGGAGTGCACGTCGATGACCTTGGGCGGGCGTCCGGGTCGGCGCTTTGGCGGCTTGGGAATGACGGGCCGTGACTTGCTTGCCAGCGCTGCACGCTTGACCTGCTCTTCATACTCGGTGCGGACAGGTTGGAAGTAGGAAGTGATGTCGATGCGTGATGGCTCCATGATGGCGGAGGTAGATTGCCGTAGCAGGGGTGTACAAAGGCGTTGCAAGTGATAGAGACGTGGCACATCTCCGAGGGGTCAAATACCCATGGCGCCACGAGCACAAGCAGTCGTGCTCGAGGCGCCAAGGGCTTGGAAGCTGTGGGAAGATTCTCCTTCCCAAAGGGTTCCCACGCACGTTCGGAGGCGCCGGTGGTGATTTTGAACTTCGAAGTTCAAAATGGTGCGCTGGATAGTGTTTAAGGGACCTGACCCAAGACCTTGAGTTCTTATTTTGTGTTTGTGACAAATGTATACCCGGGAATTTGTATCTGTGTCAAATACACAAAGGCTGTGCATCATATGTTAAAAAAACTATAATTCAAACGCCTGATCAATTCACGTCCTAGTACGGTATCTTGTAAAACCAGAGATATTCCAGTGCTCAATTGGACCTTTTTACCACTCTACGGTGGCAAACCCGTGACCGACACGGTCAATTCCAGCTTTAATTGAGGAGTTCATCCTTGCCTGTTGTGGTAGTGGTACCAAAAGAGTTTTGTTTTGACAAGGATTCAGAGCTCGGTCTGAGCTTCTAATTGATTTTCACGGCATAAAAAACGGAAACCAACCAAAGGACCTGTTCTCGGATTTGTGTGAAACCAACCGGGTCCAATATGGGAGGTGTTATGGAGAAAAATCTTGAACGTCAAAGTGCGGGTCTTGAATCTGCGAATTCCCGAATCAAATGTGAATCACTACCAACTGCGCTACAAGCGCACGTTTGGTTTGTGTCCAATTAAGTTAACAATGTTTTACAGTGTCTGCGGGGAAATTTCCTCCGCAGGTTGGGGGAGGATGGAGGACATTCCTCCACACCTTCCTCGGAGGGGCTGACAAGGTAGTCCACCTCCTTTTCTCCCCCTTGGACTGTCGGTCCTTGTGAGACAGGGGGGTGGGGGGGAGAGGAAAGGTCACCTCCTCTCTCCTCCTTGGGCTATCGGCCCTTATGGGGGGGGGGGGGGGCCGGCTCCCCTCTTTCTCCCATTGGCCAGCGGCCATGTGAGGGGGGGGGGGGGGAGGGGGCGAACGCCCCCTCTCCTTCTGCTTGGGGCCGTCAGTCCACCTGGAACGGGAGGGGGGGGGGGGGAGGGGGCGAACGCCCCCTCTCCTTCTGCTTGGGCCGCCAGTCCACCTGGAACGGGGGGGAGGGGAGTGGGAGAATGCTCCCTCTCCTTCCCCATGAGCTGTCGGCCAGCGTTAGAGAGGGGGGGAGGGGGAGACACCCCCTCTCCTCCCCAATGGGCTGTCCGTCCATGTGAGAGCGGGGAGGGGAGGGGGAGACATCCCGTCTCCTCCCCAACAGGCCGTCGACCCTCAAGGCGAGGGTGTGGGGAGGAGGAGATGCCCCCTTTTCTCTCCCATGGGCTGCCGGCCTTCGTGAAGAGAGGGGGTACAAACGGTGAATGCCCCCTCCTCATCCTTGGATGCCATGAACAAAGGAAGGGGAGGGAAGAGGGAGGTTCACTCCCTTGCCTCCCGTCACTCCCATGGCAAGGAGGGCAGGGAGGATCGCTCCCCACCTCCTCGACGTGCTCCCCGCGGGCTCCGGCAGGCTCCTGCGGGCTCCGGCGGGCTCCCGACTGGCTCTCTCATTGGGGTGCATTTTCAAGAGGGCCAAAATGTTGTTGTTGTTGCTGTTTTTTTTTTTCCCTTCCTTTTTTTTTTCACTAGAGCTCTCGGCTTGTCGGAGATCACCACTCGGAAGCAAGCTCGTTGTATTGCTCTCTCCGCCGGTCGGGCGGTGTTTGGACAAACAGTCCAAATATTCCTCAGATAATGCGCTCCGTCGATGGAAAGGTCTGACGCTTGAGTATAGTCGACACTCATTTTCTTTCTCTTGCGGAAACGCTGGATCTGACGTGAATATAACAGCTCTGGGTTGTTTTGCGAGTAACTACAGACCCAAATCGTAGGTCCTTAGAATAGTCGTCCAAGGAGGAGGAGCGAATGGTCGCCTCAAATATTTTGGCTGAGACGAACCACACCACAAGTGGGCGTAGTTGTCATAAGGAATTTTTGCAAACATGCATCCTAAAAACCTATCGTTCCACGTGGCACAACCATGTAGAAACAGGATCCTAAAGGCCAACTAGAGGGGAGGGTCATTTTCAATAATGAAAATGGCTTGCATGCTACATATATGGTCCACCACACAGCAAACTCCAGGATTGAAACCATTCGGCTGAGTGCATTTTGGCCATTTACCTCAACCCTCATTTTTCTATTCAAGTAGATTCTAACAGGTTTTGATCACTTTCCAGAAGTGTAGAAATGACTATGGAAAACTGTATTGGTATTGTGATATCATTTGATTGACATATCGACGGTGGTGGACTTCTTTAGTGATGACCCTCAAAAGTCTCCCCTCCCTCCCCCAATTTCTTGGTGAAGTTCCTATAAGTAGCCCCTCATGACACGGCACTGCACACATTGCTCAACTCAAGCTCCAGAGCTACCAAGTACGTCTCACCCTTATTCGTGCTCTTGTATGTATAGAGATAAATAATCCTTTTACACTGAATTCACCTCCTCACTATGTACAAGGCATACGGTCGAAAAAATGAGAGCATTTGTGTGAGTCATTGATGTATCTATGCAAACATCTTGTTGTTGGATGATCTTCATATCTCACCACGAACTCAATGTCATGCCACATAAAAGCAAAGCCACGAGGTCAAATCTCTTCCAATAATTATTCTTCCCAGGAGCGGTAAAATGTAGCTGATATTTTTCAGCCACATCCAAACTGTCAGTTTCTTCTAGTTTGTGGGTTTGAATGGATGTGCAACTTCCTTCAAATATGGGGTTCACTTGAAAGGTTTTTTTCCATTTTTTTTCTCTTGGTGTGCATTGCATGTGCATTCTCAAGCTTCTCCATGGCCATGTAGAGTTGTTGGAGCAGTTGGTGATTGTGGATCTTGACTTTCAACGGCTTCTAGTACATGTCTTCATTAGTAGAAGCCTGTCAGCCTCTGTCCCATCCCATCATGCCAGGTGTGACAGGCAATGGCGTGAACAAGGGGTTTGTGGAGCCCGATGGGTCTGTCACTTGACTGACCAGGGTTGTATCATTTGCCGCGCAACCTGCCGCTACTATCCGTTTTGCATGGAGAGCGTAGTGGATGGATTGCTGCTGACCCTGCACTATCAAACTATTTGCCACTTAATGCTCCTTTTCCCCCGGTGCGCTTGTTCTGATCACCATTGTTATTGCAAGGTTTGCAATCTTTTTTACGGTGGAGATACCTTACTGGGTCTTTCATTCATTCAAAGTAATTGTTTCATTCCGTCCCTGTGTTCCATTTAAAATTGTGACGAGAAATCTAGCATTTCTACTACTATGTTTCCAATGTGATTACATCACATTGGAAACAGAATTCCAGGAAATTCTTCTTAGCATTCTCCTACCATGTTTCCAATGTGATTACATCACATGCAGGGATATTTTGTCAAAATAACGGGAAACTAGTTAATATAAAAGAGTTCAAGCATTGAGGCCTCAATGGGCTGCAAGGTTGCAACACACTGAGGCCTCATGTAAGTCACATGGGCAGTTGTCAGATTGCGAGGTGCAACCTAACGGTTGTGCTAATCCACGTTTCATAAGCACGTCAACCTTGAAGGTCATAGCTGGTCCCATCAACATCACCAACTGTAACACTGGGATGCAGGAATCTAATAACTTGTAACCGCAACATCACAATCCATGCCGTGGTGAAAAACGTTGCAATCGACAGAGACCTCATCTCTGATGAAGGTCAACACCATCGATCAACAAAACCAATGGTTGTTCTGGACGTGCAAGGAGCCTGGTCACATCTCGCACGACTGTAAAGAAGCAACAGCAAGCCAAAAATAGGGAGAAGCCATAGAGAAAGATGAGGATCTGGGAAATGGCAAAGGGCAGGATTAGACAGTAGGAACCCTGTCCAGACTGAAACATCTATGCTGACCGATTGTCCATCCGAGCGGCTCTCAATGCCACAAACAACGGTTGATGGGATCACAAGATGGGCACGATGCTGACCAACCGGAGATATTGCTATGAGTGCAACCAACGTGTAAAAGTCATAAAATAGTGCTGGCACTACTTGCAAATGTTGATGGTTCAAACGTTGGACCTTTAGATTGAACCAAGGATGCTCTCGGGAAAACCTTTCGACACGCAGCTGTAGATTCAATGACTTTGTATACTACTTTGACAACAAGTGAAAGAATTGCAGAATGCAACGGTCTAGAAAACGTATCAAATGAGTAGCCAAAAAATAACTCTCTGACAGAATTTCCTGTGTCGGCATGATCCACAAGTGGAATGGAGTAGTGGCGTAGTCTACATGAGTATAAATGGAAAAAAGGGACACCTGCCTCTGGTCAAGTGATCCATGATGTAGTGACTGTTACGTGAAGCATTAGAGGAGGAAGCCACAGGGGAAGTTGTAGCAACCGCAACTTGATACACATGGAGGATGTCTATGGACGTGATTGAGTGGCACCTGCAATGCAGACATCAATTGTGGCTAGTCCAAGTGGAACCAGGGAAAACACTGGAGATCATAGCAGCAAAAGAGACAAAAACAGCCTCATCAGCCTTGACATGTAAAAAGTCACATCCGTTTTGGAGGAGTTTGTACCATTTGTTTTGGGGAGTTTGAATGGGTTTTTTCCCTTCAAGAAGTGGAAGGAGCTACCTCTGTGATGCAGACTTGATCATCAGATAGATGTGAATTTTGGGCTACATATGTGAACAGACCAAGCAGAGAAACCAGGTAGACAAAGTGCTTGGTTAAGGGTTCATCAGGCCATCCTCTTTATCATATGATGCACTTGTAATTTCTGTCAGAAAGACGAATGGCGAGATGCAAACGTGCGTTGAATATTGGGAATTGAACAAAATTACCATCAAGAGATGCTACTCCCTTTCACGACCATATGAACTTTCCGACCACCTCCGAGGGGTGAGAATTTTTGCAAGGATTGGCATGTATAGTGGCTATCATGAGGCTTGCATGTTTGATAGGGAAATTGAGAAGAAGACATTCCGTAACCACTACACACAATTTGTGCTCAAATTCATGTTGTTTGGACTCAGAAATGCCCCATCAACAGATATGTGGCCATGAGTAACATTTTTTGGCTATTCCTCACTGGCTTGGTTGTCCCATATCTCAATGACATCCTGGTGTACAGCCACACAGCGGAGCACGGTGGAAATCTCCCAAGAATTATTGAGATCTGACAAGAGGGACACTCCGAAGAAAATTATCAAAGCATGACTTTGGTTGTCGTTTGATCGGTGGTGGAAAGATCATGATGGATCCGGAGAAAGCATAGGCAATCAATGATTGGCTGATTCCCACCAATATCTGGGACTTCTAGGTGTTCTTGCAACTTTACAACTACTACCTGTTGATTCAATAAGGAGTACACTCATGTTTCAGTGCCTCTCTCCAATCTCACTCAAACCACCACTAGATGGATTTGGATAGAAAACAAACAAGAAACATTCAAATCTTCAAGAAGTGCTCTAACTTGGTGCTAGCCTTAAGAAATGATAGATCCAACGGTGGACTACATCATGGCCACTGACATGTATGATTGATCAATTAGAACCTTTCTCCAAGACAATGGCAGTAGAGATTAACCAGTCACATACATATTGAGCAATTTGAGCAGGCCAAATCTGAAATATATGGTACATGAGAAATAAGTCTTGACAGTTGTGATTGCATTCAATCATGGAGGTTTTATCTGGAATGTCAACAGTGTGCCATCAGCACCCATCACTGTACACCAAAACATCTCAGGACTCAGTCAAATCTGAGTCGCCAAAGAATTCCATGGGTAAACTTCCTTGAGCTCAACTCCATCTATGACATTGATTATTGGCCTGGATAAATGAATCAGGTGGGTGCTCTTAGTTGGTGAGCAGATTTGGTCCCCAAGATCGGGAGTTGCTCGTCAAACAAGGCCCATACCTTGCGAGGCTGTTTGCAAAAGGTTTCAAGGAGTTTGGCGGTCATTACAATCGTAATCACCAATAGGGATCCCTGAACCACAATTTGGTTTTGTCATAACTTCCCAGCAACAAATTCTGTCACAGCGCCACGACACCGGTCAAGATGGATACTTTGGCAAGGGCAAGATGCTCAAGAAACATGCAGAGTACTACTTTTGCAACAAGATGAAAATCCACTTCATACAAGAATGCAATACAAGCATCCTCCCTCTGGGATTGCTTCACCCACTACCGGTATGAAAAGAACCATGGTTGGATACATCCATGGACTTCGTGATGGGTTTTTCTATCAGACTGGAGGTGTTTGAAACCATACTCGTGGTGGTTGACCGGTTCTTGAAGATGTCACACTTCATCCAGATGACAACCGCGGTCATTACAGAGGGAGAATCAAAAGATTTCCTCAACATCACTCAACTACATGACGTCCCCTTCTCCATCACGAGCCATAAAGATAGTAGGTTTACCAGCAGATTCTTGCAAGAACAAAGGATTCACAACGGCAGTAGGTTTCAGATATTGATGGCCTTCTTTCCTCAAACTGAAGGATAGATGCTGAAGGATAGATGCTGAAGGATAGATGCTGAAGGATAGATGCTGAAGGATAGATGCTGAAGGATAGATGCTGAAGGATAGATGCTGAAGGATAGATGCTGAAGGATCGATGTTGAAGGGTAGATGTTGAAGGATAGATGCTGAAGGGTAGATGCTGAAGGATAGATGCTGAAGGATAGATGCTGAAGGATAGATGCTGAAGGATAGATGGTGAAGGATGGATACTGAAGGATAGATGCTGAAGGATAGATGCTGAAGGATAGATGTTTCTTTAGACTTTGTGTGAGCCACATGGCACTGACTGGGCGGTCAGGCTACCAACCACCGAGCTCTCAAACAACTCCATGACCCCCGCCGCAACATGAAATGTTCCTTTTGAACTGGTTTATGGAAAGTTACCCTTAACTTAGGTGGAATTTTAGAGTTCAAGCAACATATCAGCAGTCAAAATCCATCGGTGAGACTTCTGAAGTATCTAGGACAGGAATTTCCATATGCTCGTAAAGAATCTGGCAACCATGAAGCAATTGGAAGACAAGCAGTGGACAAACACCGAATTCCGTGTCCTAATGAGCTTGAAAAATGTCCGATTTTGAGGGAAGGACTTCATGAAGCTCAAACCTAAGTGCTTGGGGCTGTTTGTGATCAAAGAAACATGGACACCTGTCATTTCCAAATTCTGATTACCAACATGGCTATCCACCCGGTGTTCCACATCAGCCACCAAAACATCTACCAGGATCCCAGTGAGTGCTTGCATGGCAGGGATGTATCCCTCCACCTCCAGTTGAATGAAACGAGGGCACTGAGTGCGCACTTGAGGAGATTTTGGGACACCAGTGGTGTGAAAAATTGATGGAATGTCTAGTCATGTGTCAGGGCTACAATGCCCCACACAACAGCTAGGAGTCCTCTGACAACCTACAAGACGTTTATCATCAGATTGATGTTCATTTAAGCCAGAATCAACCTACATATCACAACAGGCTCAGAATTTGCGGCTGAAATAGGGAGAAGCGTTATGTCCGTGACATACACAAACCCCTGAAATGAGTGCGAGGACATTCCTGCCCTGACATCTATGGGCCAATGTGCAACGACCTCCAGATCTTTACGCAGCTTGGCCAAATGAATTTTGGCCACCTACCCCCACCTTCCTTCTGTTTAATAGATTCTGACAGGTTCGGCCACTTTCTTTAAGTGTCGACAAAGTATCACAAGCTGTATTGATATTTGACACTGTTCAGTCAACTTCGTGACAACTCTGGGATTCTACGTACAATTACTTGACAATCATTGAAAGCCCTTACTTCTTGTTAAGTCCATGACATATACATGTCCCCAAACTCAGCGTGTAGGTCTTTCTCTCCTTTATTTTTTTTGCCCACAGTGCACCGGCATCCAGATTTTTACGCCGTTGGACGGAAGGTGTTTCTTCCACATACCCTGACCTCTGGTGTCCTGTTCCAGAAGGTTCTAACATATTTGACCGATTTCCACGAGTGTTGACAGAGCTATCATGAACCGTATTGACAATTGAATACTTCTTGGTAAAGTTTTCGATGGGGATTTTCCTAGGGATGCGCCTCAATGTATTATAAGCCCCCTGACTTCTCGGTTGAGTTTCTTGAAGTACCCTAGCATAATTTGGTGTCACACGCATCACTCTTCTTGAGAATCAAAGACCCAAAAAAAGATGTTTTCTTTCTTTCTTTCTTTACTTTTTGCTCTTGTGTACATGATTTTGATAGTGCCAATACTTATCATCAAAGTACACTTACTACTAATTGCAAAACATTCAACTGTCCCAAATTCTCAAACCGTCTTCTGCTTTGCACCTTCTACCATTGAACCATCCATGTTCCGGTCAAGGTAACACTTGGTGTCAGAGTACGCTAGAGGTGCATCCAAAAACTCAACCCTAAGGTGATAATGTTGCACTGCTTTTCAGTTTTTCTCTGTTGTCTAAAAGAGTACAGACCTTGTGATGAGGACAATGAATGGAGCAAGCCCACCTGGTGACGAGGAGTAGTAACTTGCAGTGAATTCAATGGTAGAGGATCAGCACCGAGAAATTCAGGATGCTCTTTAGGGGAACCAGGCAGCAGTGACAGGCTTTGTGGAGAATGGAAGTACTCTGATGACTCTGAATGCCAATCTGGCGACGGACCCCTCGGGCTTGGAAAACCCTTTGACTCTGCCATTTCCCGTCAAGAAAAAACCCGGAAAAATGGGAGGGGGGCACCAACCAACAGGCTTGCATTAATGAAGACTTGTACCAGAATCTGTTGGAACTCAAGTGCTTCAACAACCAGGGCCATGGAGGAAGTTTAAAATGCACACCTGCAGGAGGTAATGCTCACCAAGGGAAACAACAAAGCATCAAGTGAAACAAAAATTCATCCAGTAATGCCGGAGTCATTTGATCCCGCGAAATCAAAGGGAATGATGGTTGGGATATGGCCGACAACTTTGGAGGTGTGTTTCACTATTGCCGAGTCAATGGTGAAATACACCATGGCGAGTCATTAGATGGTGAGTAAACAACGACGAAGATAAAATTGACCTCGTGGCTTGGCTTTGTGTGGCACATCATTGAGCTAGTGGTCCGATCTAAAGACCATCCCAGGATAGAAGATGATTGACAAAGCTGGATCAATGGCTCACGCAAGTGCTCTCACATTGTCGGACCACAAGGAATTCTACCTCTTAAGCTGATACATTTGACGTGGAAAGATTTGTTCACTGCACCAGGAAGTTGGATAGACTTTACACACGCCATCTTTGCATGCTCTGGAAAGCTGAATGATAATCCAGACGTACAGTAGAAGCTTCAATTTTTCCATTAGCATTCATGCACGATAGATTGCACATGGTGTTTCCAAAAAACCATCACCAGCAGTGACATCGCCCCCTGGGAAAAAATCTGTTTCCACCTGTGCAACGACCTCAAACATCACATTCAACAAGAAACTACAATGATTTCCATCCAGGGTGACCTTTTTGCAAGTATTCACCGTAGAAGATTGCGTGTGTAGGCCCATATACAATGATAACATGTTGCCTTTGACACTGCTGCTGCTAACACATCCTCATCGTCCACACTCTCATATTCTTCCTCCAACACCACCTTCCATCCTGTCGGTGGATTAGATGTTTCTTTTGGCATGGGCCGTGGTCGCAGTGGAGGGGGAGATGTGAGAGGGAGTTGTTGGTGGTGGTGCCCGCAGGAGCAAGGGTGCGGCAAGACATCTGCACGTCCAACGTCTTCCTCCTCTGGCATCACATGCTGGCACTGTGGCCAGTCTGGCCACTCTGCCTTCACCCGCCCAATGATGTACGTCTGGACTCAACCATGTGGGCACATTGGGCTCAAACTGGCATCGCCTCTTGTCTGTCCACCAGCGCATCTCACTCAGAGCATATCACCCTCAAGTGAATCTAACTCTGTTGGCTTGTCCTTGAGCACAAACCAGCTGCAACACATAGCAACATCACCTTCCAGGCCTTCTGGTCTCAGGTGGCTTCCCTCTTCTGGGACACCTCCAGACTATGCCCTGCCATCTTCCTACTACACGCCGCCTCCCTGGCTACACGATAGTGACCGCTCCCATAGAAACTACCTTGATGGTGGCCATCATGACTACCACTGTGCTGCTAAGTGCAGTTTGGAGCAAGCACTTACCAAACTTTTTTCTTGCTGTGATAATGGAGGTGAGAGTGTTCTTGGGTCATTTGACATTCATGTGTGTCGGTTGGATGGAACCCTTCAGGACACATTTGTTTGGGGAATACTGCCTGTTGATGGACCGCGGATTGAGCACTCGCAGCCTGTTTCCATGTTTTGTTTCCTTGCTGCATTTGGGTGGTACTATCATCTTCGGTATTGTCTCCCCATGCTCATTCGTCCTTTGGCTTTTGGATCTTTCATTCAGGATCCACACTCCACATGACCAACTGTATTTCCTTGCTCTTCTCCCTTGGATATGATGGCTTTGTTTGTTTTGATTGTGCAGGCTCTGGCCAGTTTCTGGACAACCGGCTGATGCCAGTTTTCCCGAAACTGGCTGGAGCCAGTTTTTGGTCCATAAGGGAGAATTTTCCTGTCCGATGTGCTACACGTGCCCAATCTTGAGGCCGGCCTTTTGTCCATGACCACCTTAGACAGCCAGGGCATGGAATTCATGTTCAGCTGTGGCGTCAAAACTGTCTTTGTGCAGTCACTTGGCTGCACTGTGCTCTCTGGACTCTGTTGCATTTGCCTGTTTTGTGTCTCTATGTCGTTTGCTACATTTACAACTGTTCACGTTGAACAATCCATGTCCTCTGAGCACACTTTTTTCTTAAGTTGTCACTTGTGCCAAATTCATTAACCTGCCATGGACCGCCTGGTGAGCATGGGTCTGCCTTGATGTTGCTTCCTCTCCCCATGAACTTCTGACAGCCTTGGCTGCCCCCAAGGCAAGATGCACTGATCCCCCTTCTCTACATTTGAGTACCTCAGGTCACATTCTCTTGACATCATTCATGATGATGTCATGGAGTCTCTTTCTCATGACTTTCTTGGTGGCCTTTGTCGCTACCTCCTCTCCCTCACCAATGAACTATCTCTTTTCTGTGAGATACTTGCTTTGTGCCTAAAGAGAAACGTGTGAAATGTGATTGAAGAATGCTCCCTTAGGCTGAGCAAGCTCGCCAGCATTAGGGTCATAATTTTTGGTTTGACCACTGTGGTGAGTTTATTGATACCATGTTCTGCTTTCTTGCCTCTCATAGAATGCGTCTGAATTACTCTGCTTCATACACACTCCAACACGACGGTGTCTCTGAACGGTGGAGCTGCACTATTGCAGGCAATGTTTCTCACTTCTTCCTCAGTCTCATCTCTCTCCTCCCTTCCTTTAAAGTCAAGTCTTTAGTTAACTTGTGTGTGGAACTGTGTTCTCCATGGTCCCCTTCATCATGTTATTGCCCCCTACAAACAATGGACTAATTGTCACGTTGACCTTCGCCTCACCCGCGCCTGGGATTGCGTTGTCCTCGTGTGGGTCCCCGAGGACCTTCAAAATGGCAAGTATTTTGGTCAGGGCCGTATCTATGTTTTCTAAATGTTTCTACTCAATGTAAGGCTTGGCTCTTCTGAGGCCTTATCTGTTGCCATGTCATCAAGTCTCATGATGCTCTGTTCTTTGAATACGTCTTTGAGCAAGATCTTGACCATCTGGCCTTGGTGGACACTTTTGGTCCCTCGGTTGGGAGGTAGAGTTCACTCCAGCAGTTTCTCTGGTCCTCTTATTGGGGGAAGGACGTCTACAAGTTGACACCAGCTGTGTCTGCATCGGCACCCATGTCTGTGTTGTGTTCTTCCCCTTAGCATGCCCGGGTGTGGCGCCGGGAGGCGCTGACAAGCCGTTGGAGAGGGGAAGATCCTCACATTTTACTCTAGCTTCCTACAAGGTGCCCCAAATTCAGATTGGATTGAAGATCTTACGTGTGACAAGTTTCTAAACCCGGTGGAGCTTGAATCGCTGGAATCGGACAAGTAACAAGGGAGATATGAGCTTCCACAGTCGGAGTACGTGTGGCGGCTCGGGGAGTTAGCCACGATTCGACTGCCGGTAGAAAATCTGCCGGAAGACTGCCGATTCATTTAAGTGAATAATCAGTCGTAGTCAGTGTTACAGATTGTTACTCGGGGACTCAGCCAAAATCCTGGCTCGGAGTCCAAAACTGAGAAGTACAGTTTGTTACTCAGGTAAAAAATCTGACTGCAGGTCCGTGGATAGTCCGTGGATGGTCCCTCTCATCTTTCCCACATCCACTGGGGCAAGGGAAACTCTGCTAGAAAACTTCCAGCAGGGTAACATTGTTGAGTCATGCCAGTTGATGACGAGCAATATGTAGCGGTGCAAGCAGAACTGTAGTGCGAGCACACTGCATTGCGAGCAGCTCTCACCGCACAGCACACAGCAGAGGACAGACTACGCCGTGAGCAAGATGACCAAGACACATTTGCTAACCACATTGATAACTTGATCCTCAATTTCTTGCAGCCCAGATTGCATGCAATTCCTTTCGCATCAACTACATCTGGTGTTGCCACTGCGTTTTCAACTTCCACCACTTCCGCAGCCGCCATGTCTGGTTCTGTCCATTCTGATCCTCTCACTGTTGCTGCTGCCGAGAGTGTAGTAGCCATAGAAGCTCTTGCATTGTCCTCACAACGTCAGAGTGAGTTCAACACGTTGCCGCCTCACTTCACTCCCAATCACACCTTCTTCATCTTGGGAGATATTCTTTAGCGTGTGGGCTCAGGCAAAACAGCTCTGGGATTTCTACCATGCTCCCAATCCATCCGCCAACCCTCCCTTTGTGCCTGTTGAGTCAGAGGCTACCAGGGCCGCTCGCACCATCATCAAGGGGGGGAGGGGGAGGAAATCTCACTGATGAGATCGGCTCTTACAATGCTGAAACCGCTCGACGCACGCCTGCTAACCCTGTCATTACTTATGCGCTTGTCAAACTCCACACTACAGTGACAGGTCACATAGCGCACAGCATGCTCACGGCGTTCAGTTCAACACATTGTCCATGCGCGCTAGTGAGACAGCTAATCCCTACTTGGCTCGCAGTCTCCGGCTTCAATGCGGCCTTGGGAAGGCAGCCGCTGGTCACCTCTCCGGCATTCTCTCCATCTTCAATGGCCTCATACCCAAGCTCTCTGACATCTTCAGAGATGTTTACGCATCTGAACTTGAGCGCCAGGCCACTGAGCCAGTCCTTGCCGGTTCTCCCCTTGGCATTGGCGCCATTTTGGAGTTCACAGCCCAACATCTCACTTACTGGTGGAGTGCCTCGCAGAACAGACGCCTTCACTGAGCTGTTGTTGCAGCGGCAGCAGCAACTCACTCTTTGCCGAACACACCTTCCACCTCCTCCTCCATGCCCTCCTCTTCTTCCAACTCATCCTCAGCCAACTCTCTCGCTACACAGGGAGCCGTTCAGGGTCGCGAAAAGGGGAAGGATAACTCTTCAGGTGGAGGACAACTTGGTGGCCAAGGGGATCGTGGCCAGGATAAATCCTCTAACCCCTCCAATTCTTTGTCCTCCTCCTCCAACATCATCACCTGCTAGAACTGTGGCAATGTTGGACATGGTACACCGACGTGTCCCTCTCCTCTAGGTGATGCACGTCTTGCCGCAGCCATGCGTGTCCACTGGGTACCCTCCTCCAACGGCAGCAGTACCTCTATGCGAGCCACTCTGGCGACTGCTCCCACCAGTGCTAGTTTGACACCTGTAGCTGCTGCCTTTACTACCACTATTGCAGCTCCTCCATCCTTCTAACCTTGGGACTGGCCTCCAACGTTTGGGGGGGACCCTCCTTATACGGACCGTCCACCAGCCTGTGTACCCCTCCTCCATGGGTATTTCCAGACTACTTCCACCGGAAACCACCCTCCGGAGTCGTCATCACCCCTAACTCGCAGGAGGATGCTCGCCAGGTGGACTCTACACTCTCTCATGTTGTTCACCAGGATCAACTGTGTGACCAGGGAGGTGAGAGTGCATGTTCAGATCAGAGGTCACTTGCATTTCAGTCTGACGGAGCTCTTCATGGGTCTATGTCTGCCTGTGTTAAGGGTAGTCTTCCTGTTGATGTTCTTTGGATTGAGCATGACACTCTATCCATTTTGATAAACATCTTGCTGCTTGCGGCCCGTGGCTTACGTCTTGTCCAGTACTCCTGACTGTTAGTCATGTCCCCTCTTCTATCCGTTCATCCGGGGGGTTCTGAATTCTTGACTCTGGGGCCTCTTACCACATGACGTCTTTGTGCTTCATTTTGCTGGGTCCCAGTGGCTCTGTCCGTTTTGTTTGCACGAGCACTGGCCAGCTTCTGCCAGTTCAGGGTCTCAGTGTAGTTTTTTTTTTTGGTAGGACCTGGGGGAGAGCTTTCTCTGCCTGATGTGTCATACGTGCCTTCTCTTCAGCTCAGTTTGCTCTCAGTTACAACTCCCGACGACCAGGGCATGGAATTCTCCTCCAGCCGCGGCATTGCATTTGTGTCCCATTGCACCTTTGGGTGTGTATTACTTCGCGATACCTGATGCAATCGCCTTTTCCTTGTGCCTTATTTTGCATCCGCCCCTACCACTGTTGCACTTTTCCATGTCATACAGTCTCTCTCTCTCTTCCGCACACGCAACGCTCTTGCCTTGTCACCTCTGCTAAATCCACATGGCCGCTGTTGACAGCTTGCTTTGCCACTAGCCTGCTCATAGTCTCGATGCCTCTTCACTTTCCACTCCTTGTGCTGTTTACTGCCTTGACTACGCTCAAGGGAAGATACACTGATCCCCCTTTTCTACCTCTAACAGTCACACTTGATCTTTTGCATGCCAATATCATGCCTCCCCTCCCCCATGACACTCTGGGTGGTGTTGGTCACGTTGTCTTTTATCTTACCAATGACTTCTCTCGCATGCGCTGGGTTTCTGCTCTTCTTCAAAGGAGTGATGTCTGTCCCACTCTTGAGTCGTGGTTTTCCGAAGCGGAAATTGCCTGTGGTCATTGGCTTCATGCCTTCCGTTATGACCGTGGCGGTGAGTGTCCATGGGACCTATTGCCCGTTTCTTGACCTCGCAGGGGTTATGCATGGAGCCCTCTGCTCCTTACTGTTAATCTCTCAGTGTACATGTGTCTTCTTGTGGATGGCCGTGAGTGCGCAGGGCATGCTGGAGCAGAGAGTGGAGGCGACGCACCATCACGGCTCGCGACTCCTCCGTCTTGCACGCGTGGTAACCTTCACCCTGCTAGCATGACCCCCCTCTTCCTCCCTCACTCAGTGCTGGCGCACTGGCTCGTTACCTCTTTACTGACCTACATGTGTCCTTTACCATTTCCCTGAGTCATGCTTGCACTTTGTGACTGGCACCTAGATAAGGCCTGCTAAAGACAGGGACCTAGGTTGTGCTAGAGTGTGCAGGGCAGGGTGCGGATTAGCCGGCCTTTTTCCGGTGCATGAGGGTGATTTTCCTTCGCGCCTGGTGTGCAAGCCGGTGAGCCTCGCTCGCCGGCCCACCTGGTGAGTCTGGACTAGCGAGCCTCACCTGATAGAAATCCTCCTTGCTTACTACCAACACTTGTACTTTTCTGCTTGCGCGGACCTCAAAGGCTGCAGAACCAATCCTAGCGTAGTCATTTATGCACCAAAATAAGCGAAACAAGTTGCCATGGATTCTCCTTGAGTACCTCATGGTATCAGAGCCCTGTTAGACGTAAAACAGTGGCAAATCAGGTCGGCACCGGCAAAAAAGTGGAAGGCCGAGCGAGGTGTGGGCCTAGAACCATGTGGCTGCAATAAAAACAGGCCGCGCCAGTAGCCAGGGGCGTCGAACGCCCTCCCCTAGGCCGCATACTGAGGGTGGAGGCAGTAGAAGAGAGGGGAGTGAGCTAGAGGAGAAAAAGGGCACAAACAAGAGAGCCCAAGCGCCGTCGCCACTCCCCAAGGGCGACAGCGGGGTCTTCCGGCCCTGAGAGGTCTGTTGCAGGTCAAAGGAGGCCTGGCAGTTGTAGAGAGCTCAAGACCGACAAATCTTATCGAGCTTAGGGCTCGCGGAAGAAATCTGGGCCCAAAGTGCGCCTGGCAAATTCCTGCCAAAATTCTCTTCAGCAGCAACAAGAGGGTAGCAGAGTTTACACACACTTCCTGATCTTCCCTCTGTCTAAACGATGCTATAAGCGCAGTAGAATCTACGTCGGGAGGGGCCAGTGCGAACGGCGGTGCCATCACCACTGTGCCGGCAATGCCGCTGGCACGTCTTCCACAGCAATGACATGGGACGATCCGAGTAGAGTTCTCTCCCAGAAAAACCTAATGCCGCCACTGCTCGGCGCACATGACTTCCTGTCCTGGAAGGACGTCTTCCTCTCTCGGGCGGCGGAGCACGGCCTTGAGGACTTTTACCTCGCTCCGCCGCCGAGCAACACCGATGCGCGGGTGCTCCTCAGAGCTTTCAATGCTCTGTTCTACGCACTTCATGAGGATCAAAAATACCCCATACGTCATTTTCAGTTTAGAGGCAAGGGCGAGGACCCCGAAAACCCTCGTAGTGGAGACCCTAGGCCCCATTGTGCGTGATGATACCTTGCCATACGGAAAGAAGAGCAGGGGATGGCTCTTGTCATCTCCTTTTCCGAGAAGCTCCGTAACCTCCGCCCAAAGCCTGGCGCACAGGTTGCCGAGTACTCGGATGCTGCAATGGACCTTCGCCAACGCATCTTTGGCCTTGGCTCCTCCTGCACCATCCTTGAGTGGCTGGATCCGGTTCCCCTCCACCTGGGAGAACCGTATAAATATTTTCGGCGTGGTCTACTGCGGAAGCTGAAAGTTGCCGACATTGAGAACACTGACTTGGGGGAGGTTTTCAAGGAGCTGCGCAACTACAAAGACATTCTAAATGGCGAGGCACGCGAAGACGAAGGCGGAGCAGCAAGCACATTTGTGCATCAGGGAGGAGGCACTGCTCTTCCTTCCCCCCACCACCCGGTCTGGGGAGGTGGGGGAGGCCGTGGCGACGGAGGAGTCCGTGGCGGCGGAGGAGGCCGTGGCGGCGGAGGAGGCCGTGGCGGCGGAGTAGGCAGGGGACGCGGATGTGGTCAAGGAGTGGGAAACCGCACCTGCAAGTACTACAAACAGTCGGGCCACTACTGGCGCTCATGCCCGATGCAGCAGACACGCCCATCAGTGGGACAGTCTCTTGCTCCGTTCCAGCAGCACAGTCAGCACCTTCACCCCACGTCATAGACTACCCCTGCCATGATAGGGCCTCGTGCGCTAACACCTTTTGGGGCGGCGATATTCGGTCCACCGCAACTGCAGCCAATCTTGTACCCATCAGAACCAGCTCCAACTCCGCCCATGTATCAGGGACCCAGCTTCATGCCCTAGTACTTCAGTGCACCCGCACCTGTTCCAGCATGGGCGCAGAGGGTGTCCATCAAGACTGCCGAGCCACAGCAGCCGTTATCACTGCCACCTGGACCAGGGTGGAGCGTGCCCATTGAGTTGCACCCACCTTAGTGGACCGCCATGCCGCAGCCGCCAGGTCACAAGTTTTGGCACACTCATATCACTACATCACACGCAGTTCCAATGCATGAGTGGTTGTTTGACACTGCTGCATCCCATCACATGTCCCCGCATCGCCAGCTGTTTTCCACACTGCATGCCACGCCTGATGTTGAGGGTGTGAAGACTGGGTCGGGGGAAGTGCTTTCTGTTGAGGAATTGGGAACAGTGGCTCTCGAGGTCCCACACAGGGTACTGTGGCTCACTAGTGTCCTGTATGTGCTGCGGTTGAAAGTCAACCTTTTGTCTTGGGGGCATATAGACCAGCAGGAAAATTTGACAGCATTGACACAAAGACGTCGCTGCATGCTCTATGATGCGTCTGGCACATTGCTGGTTGATGGGCCACTGCACACTGAAATGCTGTGCAAACTGACCCTTTTTCCCTTTGTCCACTCACGCGTCAACAGACCTCAAGTGCATGTTGTCACAAGCACGGATGCCACACACACAGAGCTCATTCATCGTTGTCTTGCTCATCTCAACACTGACACAGTTGCAGATCTGTTGCAGCATGTCCCAGCACACGGTCTTCTTCCTCCTGACTTTCCACACGGTCTCAAAGCTAATGCCTGTATAGACTGTCACGAAGGGAAATCACAGAAAAACCTTCCCCAGATCAGAAAGTAACACCACTAGGCCACTGGCACTGGTACACACAGACCTCACAGGACTGATGCCAGTGTTGGCAGTCCATTATGCATCACTGTATGTTCTGACTCTCACTGATGATTATAGATGCTTTTTCTGTGGATTGATAGAGGAGGGGAGTTTCTAGGAACACTGACAACTGAACTGAAATCTAGAGAACACCAGACTACAGCTCCTTACACTCTACAACAAGATGGAGTGGCGGAACGGCGGCACAGAACCCTTGGGGACGTACTGTGCACACAGCTGACAGAGTCCGTCCTGTCTTATGGGTTTTGGGAGGAGGTTGTGAAGTATGTCACCTGGGTATGGAACCGTATCCCACAAGGTCCTCTTCCCAAATCAGTCACACCGCGGAAGCGCTGGTTCAAAGAGAAGGATGATCTGATGCTTGCTAGGGTGTGGGGCACAATGGTATGAGTCTGGTTTGAACCACCACAACGAGATAACAAGCTGAGTCCACCTGGTTGGTGGTGCGTCTTTGTCGGGGTCTCTTATGCCTTGAAGGCTTGGACATTTTGGGATCCCACAAATCATAGTTTTGTCGAAAGTCGCGATGCCTCCTTTTTGGAACACATGCCATACAAGTTGTTCCGTACTCTGCGTCACTCTCCCTCACTACCCACACAACATCACTACACAGAGTATGCGAGTGTGCCTTTCTTCATGTCTTTCCCACCACGAGATGCGGGTCAGCCAACTCGACCAATGCGAGACCATGAGATGGCCACTCCCGTGCCGAAAGACTTGATCTCACCCACAGATCTGGCCAACACAGAGTCCAGTGCCTCTCAAGCACCTTCAGGCCTCATGCCTCTGTCCCCTCCAGTTGAGACTGAAAGTACAGAAACTTCATCGCCCAAACCAGCACGACGATCTCTACATGATATCCCCAGATTTGATTAAAAAAAGTTCTATAGCACTGTCGGCACCACATCCTTGGATCACAGTGCAACTGAACCACTGACCCTGACTGAGGCAAGGAGGCGTCCAGAAGCCGTTGAATGGGAAAAGGCCATGGTCGCTGAGCTGAATGCACTGTTTGAACATGAAATGCACAAGCTGGTGCCCTTGCCACCCGGCCGCAAGGCGATTGATATCAAATGGGTGTTTGAATTGAAAAGGAGCCTCAAGGGTTTGGTTGAGAAGTATAAGGCACGACTTGTGGCCAAAGATTTTCATCAAATCCCGGGACAGGATTTCACTGATACATATGCACCCGTGGGTAACTATGTAACCATTCGTGCATTCATGGAAGTAGCGGCACGAGAGGACTGGGAAATTCACCAGATGGATGCAAAAAATGCGTTCTTGAATGGACCACTAGAAGAAGAACTGTACGTCAAAGAGCCAGAGGGCTTTGAGGACGGAACAGACAGAGTGTGGCTCTTGCTGAAAGCCTTGTATGGCTTAAATCAAGCGCCCAGGTGTTGGAACACATTGATCCTTCGGACTCTAAAGGTGGTGGATTTACACATAGTACATGCGACCTTTCGCTATTCTTTCGCTGGGACAGCGGTGCGCTTGTTGCATTGCTGGTGTATGTGGATGATCTATTGTTCTTGTCTCCTTCTCTCATGCTCATTGGACAGGCCAACGCACTGCTCACAGCCCACTAAAAAATGACAGACCTAAGTGAGGCACGGAACTTCCCAGGCATGACCATCACACGTGACCGCACAGCACGGATCCAGACCCTTCACCAAGGCCGGTTACTTGCTAACCTCACAAAATGTTTCCAGCTCCTGATACAACATCTCCCACAGTAGTACACACCCATGAGTGCTGATGTCTATGCACACCTGCTGGATGCACGCACCACGGACTATGGCCCAGACAGAGACCCCACATTGTACAGGCAAATCTTTGGCAATCTCTCATGTCTTGCCTCCACCACACATTTGGACATTGCTTGCGCAGTCAATGTGCTTGTCCAGTTTAGCCAGCAACCACGCAACACACATCACAAAGCACTGCTGAAGCTATTGCGTTATGTGTTGGACACGGTTGCCATCGGTCTAGTGTTTTCCCCTGACGCAGGTCCTCTTCTTGATGGATGTTGTGACAGTGATTATGCGCGTGACCGTGCTGATCGCACTCGGGGTGGATATGTGTTTCATGTATGGGGGACTGTTGTGCCATGGCGTAGCGCCAAACAGTCATTTGTGACATGCAACGTGGCTGAAGCAGAGTACATGGCGTTGGGTGAGGCAGCATGTGAAGTGAATTTGGCTTGCACGTCTGCTTGAGGAACTGGGCGTGCACACATCCGCTGTGCCCATGCACAGTGACAGCTCAGCAACCCGCCGCATTGCAGCAAATGATGGTGTTTTGCATCCACACACGAAGAACATCAGTGTCGAACATCACTTCGTTCGTGAAGCTGTACAGGCTGGTACAGTCGAAGTGTGTGCTATGAGTGGTCAAGCCCAGCTAGCAGACTTCCTCAACAAGGCACTTCCATCCTCCTCCCTCCTACTTCAACTACAACATCTTGGCTGCATTCCTACCGCGCTCCCGTCCAATGGGGCGTGTTAGTCTCTCAGTGTACATATGTCTTCTTTTGGATGGGCGTGAGTGCGCAGGGCATGCTGGAGCAGAGAGTGGAGGTGACGCACCATGATGGCTCGTGACTCCTCCGTCCCGCACGAGTGGTCACCTCCACCCTGCTAGCATGACCCCGCTCTTCCTCCCTCACTCAGTGCTGGCGCACTGCCTCGCAACCTCTTTACTGACCTACATTTTACCATTTCCCTGGGTCATACTTGCAGTTTGTGACTGGCACCTAGATTAGTTCTGCTAAAGACAACGGCCTAGGCTGTGCTAGAGTGTGCAGGGTAGGATGCGGACTAGCCGGCCCTTTTCTGGCGCATGAGGGTGATTTGCCCTCGCACCTGGTCGGGTGAGTCGGCCTCGCGTGGTCGGGTGAGGGTAGGGCGCGGACTAGCTGGCCCTTTTCCGGCGCATGAGGGTGATTTGCCCTTGCGCCTTATCAGGTGAGTCTCGACTAGCGAGACTCACCCGATAGAGGTTCTCCTTGCTTACTACCAACAATTGTAATTTTTTTTGCTTGCGCGGACCTCCATGGCCGCAAAACCAACACTAGCATAGTCGTTTTTGCACCAATTTAAGCAAAAAAAGTTTCCATGGATTCACCTTCATTATCTCACTTACAGCCCCCATCAAAATTGTGTCTCTGAACGATGGAACTGCACACTTTCTGACTGTGTCTGCAGTCTCCTTGTTGCCTCGTATCTTCCTCCCTTCTACTCTTTTGAGTCCATGTCATGCATGACTTGGGTCTGGAACCGTGTTCTCCATGGTCCACTTCCATGCCATGTCACTCCCTTTGCACGCTGGTTTGGTCGTCAAGCCCACCTACGTCTTGCTCGTGTCTGGGGCTGTCTTGCTGTTGTGTGGCTTCTAGATGGCTTTCATGACGGTAAACTTGGCCCTCGTGCTTGTCTCTGCACTTTCCTGGGCATCTCTACCCTTTCCAAGGCATGGCACTTTTGGAATGTCGACCATTGTTGTGTCATTTCCTGGCTCCATCAGCTTGGAGGGGGTGTGTTCTGTGTTTGCCTTTGGTCTTGGGGGTACATCGGGCATTACAAACCCTCACTCCTCTCCGCAGTCCTTCCAACAATCATCTCCACAGTCATCTTTGTAGTAATCTCCGCAGTCCTCTTTGCAGTCACCTCCACGATCCCCTCAGTACCCAACTCCATTGTCCTCTCCACAGTTGTCACCAGTCGATCCTTTTGGGGAGAATGTGCACAGCTCCTCTCGATCTCTCCCAGTCTCCTTGCCAACAGCCCTCATGCCAGTGTCCGTAGCCACAGGTGACTCTGTATAGTTGCTACCTCACTTGTCCCTGGGACCATCCTCTACACCAGAGCCATCTGGTCTTGCACATTTTGAGTATCAGACTCCTGCTGTTGCTCCTACGCCATACACCCGTGGAGGTAGGCTCCGTCCCCTACCTCAGCATCTAGTCACCCAGTCCTCCAAGCATCAGTCATGAGCCAGTGCATTATCCTATGTGCTTGGGTCATGTGCCAGACCCACTGGCCTTGATGTAGTTGGTCTTGCTGTCAGTGTCATTCACCCTAGCTTAGCTGTTGCATACGCTCTTCCAGCATACGAGTTTCATAGTGCCCTTGAGGCGTCTGTTGCAAACTATGTGGCTTCATGCTTTGCAGCCACTGGATTTCCCACCCTTCAACCAGAGCTTACCACAGTCCGGCAAGCTCGTGATGGAACTGATACCAACCTTTGGGAGAAGGCAATGCAGGAGGAGTTGGATGCGCTCAAAGACCATGGTGTCTTTGATCTTGTTGACCTTTCAACCGGCCGTAAGGTAGTCTCCGCCCGCTCGGTCCTTCGCCGGAAGCTGAAACTCAATGGCACAGTTGACCGGTACAAAGCCAGAATTGCAACCAGGGTTTCTCTCATCCCGAGAATGGACTTTGACGAGATGTTTGTGCCATTTGGACACTACACCACTGCCCACACACTCCTACGTCTTGTCGCATGGCATGATCGGGAGCTAGAGCAGATGGATGTCAACAATGTCTTTTTCATGGATGCCTCGATGAGGAGATTTACATGGTGCAGCCACCGGGATTCACCTATGACACCAACATAGTCTGGAGGCTGCGCAAGGATCTCTACGACATCAAGCAGACTACATGTTGCTTGAACATAGAGATCTCCTCCACCCTTGGGAGGGGTGGCTACCGTTGTACCACAGTCGATTCGGCGCTCTTCCTGAGCCCTCCTGCAAGCCCCTCGATGCCATTCCTGTGTACATCGATGACCTTCTCATCGCCTCACCCAACAGTGTAACTTTCCAATCGGTCAAGTAACTGCTACAGTCCACCTACAAGATTAAGAATCTAGGCCTGGCATGAGCGTTCCTCTGCATGGAGCTTGAGCGTGATCGTCAGTGTTGCACCCTACATGTGTACAAGGCCGCCTACGTGCGCAGTCTAGTTGACCACATTGTGGCCCTATTGATCGATGTTCCCACAGCCTCTACCCCGATAACCTCTATGGGTCAATGGCTACTGAAGTCTCTTGACCCAGCACAGCTGAGGGAGACGGTGGACGTCGCTGATTACCTCAGCGTCATTGGATCCCTCACATATGCGTAGACTACATTTGCCCGTATCATGATACGGGCAATTGTAGTCTTTTTGGCCAACTTCCTAGCTCAAATTTTATAGCAGCCTCGACGAAGATACCTTGAGTTTGTACTGAGTGTGGTTTGCTATGCACTTTTCACAGCACAAGTTGGCATGTGCTATCACACACAACCCTCACTCATTGTTGATGGATTAACTGAAAGTGATTAAGCACATGACACAAATCCACGTTGTTGCACAAGTTACATCTTCCTTGTTTGTGGGACAACTGTCTTATGGAAGGCTGGAAACCAGGAGTTTATTGAACGCGACTCAAGCGAGGCCAAGTATGCCACACTCCATGCAGGTATGTGTGAGAGTGTCTGGCTGTTCCGCCTGCTGCACCAGCGCTGTGTCCCCATGCGCTACGTCCCACTGCGCTGCGACAATCCAAGCACAAAAGTTATTGCTGAGCATGAGGGCATGCACCACTCACGCACAAAGCACATCAACATTGAACATCATTTTGTGCATGAGAGCATTGCTGTTAGGGAGGTCCAGGCCGTTTGAATCAATACTTGTCAGCAACGTGCATGCTTTCTCACCAAAGCACTCAGCAATGGCATGTTCAAGGTGGCTGTGCATGCTGTTGACAAGGGTATTTCCTCTCTTGTGATGCATGAGTGGTATGCTTTGCTCATTGTTGTCATTTATGTCTTTGTGGGCTGTGTGTCCTCTGTATGTGTGTGGATTGTTTGTCTGTGGGCCATGGGGTAGTATTGGTTATGAGAGTAACACAAGTGACCTCTTGAGTCTTCACTCACACACACACACACACACACACACACACATATACACACACACACACACACACACACACACATACACACACACACACACACACACACACACACACACACACACACACACACACACACACACACACAAACTGTCATTGCAGGTGATTGATGTGGATCAAAGCTCTAAGGTGCATTATTGGTGTACAAACCATGGAGCACACCATGGCAACTCCACAACGAAGTGCTGAAGTCGTTGTCATAGCACCAATACCAGAGTTATGAAGAGCTTGTCTGTAGTGGTCAAAGGTGACATACTTCATACTCTTATAGCTCTACTAGGCGCACATGTTTCCATAGGGATGCATGCACCCACATACACTCATGGTCAATGTGGTTTGAGTACCTTTCTTTCATGCATGCATATGGTGGGTTATACTGGTGGTCAATCCCTCGAGACCGCATGTCTGGTTCATACCGGCATGTGCGAAACCACTTGGAGCTTGGTCGCTCCAAGGTTGGGTTGCATCCCTCGGTTGGGTTCGGGCCGCACGACGATAGCCTCGCGTGGGTGGCCCGGTCAACCATAACACATCACCTTGATCCCTTGTCACTTGTTACTTCTTTCTTGTTGTTACACTTTACGTAGCTCAAGCTTTTCCCGGTCCATGGCGTCCCATTCCCTCTTGCTATGTGCACTTTCACATGTCCACCCTAGCGTGTCGCTACCTACATCTCTCTCTACAGCCCTCCCTCCCTCCCTCCCTCCCTCCTCTCCCTCTCTCTCTCTCTCTCTCTCTCTCACGCACACACACACACACACACACACACACACACACACACACACACACACACACACACACACACACACACACACACACATTGTTGGTTTGTGTAGCTTCCAACTTTCATGACCGACCCCGATGGATTACCCATGTACCCCACATTTCGTGGTATAGGGTGGAGGAGAGCGTGACGACACGACGGGCCTCCAAAGTGTTTTGAGACTTCTCCAACACCTACGACAATGCTGGCGAGATGGGCTCGATGCGCTCCGGCAGCCTGGTTGGCTTGTCGTGAGCTAGGAGAGTTTTCTCGGTGGATGGAGACCTGTGCACCCGGTGGACAATACCGGTGCAACAAGGAGACCCGATGTTTGTAGCAGTGCTTTTGATGTTCGGAAAGCCATGTGTGATGTCTCAACGCTGATTTTGAGTGATTCTAACACTGCTCGTGTTTTCTCAGTGGTCGAGACCCGGGCACTCGGAGAGCTATTCCGGTGCCTCGAGGAGACCCCCTTTGTTGTTCACGTGGTCTGGCCATGTGCTCACCCCGCTGACTCGTTTGGGCTCAGCGAGGGTGACGGTGCCCAGTGCGGCTAGCTGTCGGCGCCCCTACATAAGCCCGCTAGGGGGTCATTTGTATTTCCTCCTTGTTCTTTCAAAT
>SZWC01021262.1:0-12684 GCA_023375785.1 Penium margaritaceum | reverse complement strand
CCCCCCCCCGAGTGGACCACCTTTCCCATGGCAAACTCCGAATAAACATGAAAACTTCATAAAAGGCTATACAATGCCCGATTGTTTACGAGTGTTTTTTTCCTGCCAACGTTCCATGCACTCGGTAAGGTCCCGCGTCGCCACCAAATGAGTGCGTATTACCCGCGACTCGCAGCTCGTTTGCAGATGCTTACTCTGCAGGATAGTTAATGGCGTTATCACATGTGAAAGTTAGTGGCTTCAACAGTGTTTCTTCTTCTACATCTGCTGCTACTGCTGCAGTTGCTTCTGCTTCCGCTGCTGATGCGGCTGCTCTGTGGGTGCTTCTGCAGCTACTGCTGCGGCTGCTGCTGAGGCTGCTGCTGATACTGCTGTTGTAGCCGTTGCTGCTGCTGTTGCTGCTGCTGCTGCTGCTGCTGCTGCTGCTGCTGCTGCTGCTGCTGCTGCTCCGACTGCTGCTGCTGCTACTGCTGCTGCTGCCCCTGCTCCTGCTGCTGCTCCTCCTCCTGCTGCTGCTGCTGCTGCTGCTGCAGCTGCTGCTGCTGCTGCTGCTGCTGCTGCTGCTGCTGCTGCTGCTGCTGCTGCGGCTGCTGCTGCTGCTGATGCTGATGCTGCAGCTGCTGCTGCTGCTGCTGCTGCTGCTTCTGCTGCTGTTGCTGCTGCTGTGGCTGCTGCTGTGGCTACTGCGGCGGCAGCAGCTGCAGCTGCTGCTGCGGCTGCTGTTGCTGGTTCTGTCGCCGCCGCTTCTGCTGATGCTCCTGCTGCTCCTGCTCCTGCTGCTGCTGCTGCTGCTGCTGCTGCTGCTGTATTTCCTGCTGCTGCTGTTGTTGCTGCTGCTTCTGCTGCTGCTCCTGCTGCTGCTGCTGCTGCTGCTGCTGCTGCTGCTGCTGCTTCTGCTGCTGCTGCTGCTGCTGCTGCTGCTGCTGCTGCTGCTGCTGCTGTTGCTGCTGCTGCTGCTGCTGCTGCTCCTGCTGCTGCTTTTGCTGCTCCTGCTGCTGCTTCTGATGCTGCTGCTGCTGCGGCTACTAGTGCTCTTAGCCGCAGCACGGAGACGATAAAGTAACATTAAGCCTGTCTGGTGCTGCCTTCTCAGTGGTAGAACGAAGGAGCTGTTCAATGCAGCACAAGTGCTGTCTCTACTTGTTCCACGGCCGTCATCGCGATAGACTTTTCAGACGTGGACTGTGGTTCGTACTTACGCCTCGTGAGAGTCTCGGTAAGCGAATACGCAAGAAGTCCGGGCGGTTCCCGCCCTGCATGTATGCTCCCGCAGCCCGCCCTTCCTTTTCTCCCTTCTCGATATTAGCATTGTTCTCTCGCATCACGGGAGGAACTTGTCAAGACGACAGGAACACGGCTATGTCCACGAGACCAGACCGAACCGGAACTATGCGGAATGCTTCCCAGTATTGTGATTCACAATTTGTGAAACATCAGAAAGGACAAGTACCTCGGCTGCCACCCTGCTCAACAAGCCAACGATGATGGCGATGCTGCGGCGGATGGAGGTTGTAATGCTGGCGGCGATGGTCTTGGCGGCGAAGCAGCAGCGCCGGTTCGTGTTGAAGTAGCCATGGCAGCACCAACAGATGCAGAGCCAACATTGCTGCCGCAAAAACGGCAACGGGGGATGCGCCAGCCGCCTTGTGTCCCGCCGCCGCCGTTGCTGCTGCCGCCGGTGCCGGCGCTGACGTCGTCCATGACCTCAGCGACACTGCGGCCCTAAAGAAGGTGAGGTACACAGTTTCGGTTTTCTTGCTTTTGCTAGAGGAGTCGGCGGAGCCATGTGGCCTAGCTCCCGTCTCCTCTTCCGCCAGAGCCAGCTCAGCTGGCTGTGGCGCAGGAGTTGGCCCATCCGTCCACCTCCTCATCGCGCCATGCGTCCTTCCAGCCGGGATCATATCCTCGTCGGTTTAGAACTCGAGCGAGCCGTCGCTGGGTGCGCCTAGTCGCTTAGTCGGACTGCTCGAGTGAACACAACAGTCCATGGTGCGCCGGGATTCAGCCAGTTTCGCTGGTTGTAAGTGAATTTCTGGAGCTAGCATACTTTCTTACCTTTTTTGGGGCTTCAAACTTCACTCTTGAACAGTCGATTCAATCAAAAAGCAGTTTTCCACGATTCTCCGGTTCTTTTTTTGTAATATTTGCAGATAATGAGTTCAGAACCATTATTTCTGATGGACAGTTGCATTAACTTGACCCCGCCGGTCGTGGTCAATGGTACCCAACAGACAGTTACGAAAAGACAAAAAGGGCCAGCAAGAAGCCCTGTTTCTACTGGTGCAACCTGAGGAACTGAAACCGGGGAAGGTAGCTAGAAAAACACCAGGGTGCGTTTGGATTTCACCAAATGGGCCTCTGACCACACAAACTGTTTGGTCAACGCAGGGATCGACGGGAGGCCTGGGCCAGTAGAACCGCGTTTCCTGCCGTCAAGTTCCCCAGGCCGTCGATTCCAGCTGTGTGGTCCCAGCCGTGTGGTCTAATCCAAGCACACCATCATTATGCAAACATCCGTAGAGAGTTCCGGATACTGACTTTGATATTCAGAGAATGCCATGAAGCTGGTGGTCCATTGTAGTTACCTTGTAGAGAGATGAATTGACACACAAACGAGCTATTGTTCAAAAGGAAAGACACCAAATGATGAAGTGACAGTCTCAAAGAATACAATTGTGGCACAATCCCAAGTTTTGTACTAATGCATACTACATGGCTGAAAATGGTACCTTTGGCTATTTGCAACCCTTGTGCAAGCACGTATCTTTAGTTAAACGGACCACAACTGTAACCACCTCCAACTCATACACCAAGAGATAAACCCTTTTCTGCCTATAAACTTGATAAATTTTGACAAACAAATTCTATTCATACACCATAAAGAAGTTTCACGGTCTAAAAAAATAAAAGGGCAAGCGGGTTCCCCGCGTAGTGTTATGGAGATCATGCATGCAAGCCGAGAAAGGATGGTTGACGCATCATTTCCGACACAATCGTAAACTACCATTGGATTGCAATCGTAAGTAACCCAAAGCGTTCAAACCAAAGTAGAATGTTCTTCAATAAGGTGACGGTCAATCTGTAATTCTGTTGATTTTCTCGAATCTCTTGGCGTTTCTGGTTGTGTGGGCTTGCAATAGGTGACACCTTGTTCTTGTTTCATGGATATCCACAAAAAAAACGGGATTTTCCTTGTGCTCAGCATATCTGACAGAGTCTGCTAACACATACACCCATAAGAATTGCACGACTTACAACTTCAGACATGTCATCTTGCATCCTCAGGAGAGGCCCTTCCTCTCAAAAGGGTCACAAATTCAATGTGTGAGGTGTTTCATGAGACCCGTTTCAAGCCTCAAATTTTCATAGTTTTAGCTTCTAACCTCTTGGTTCCAAAGGAGGTATAAAATCAATCATGAAGTTTTGCATGCAATGAGGCAAGTCGGTCTCCTATGATACCAAGTCCCGCTCCCGCTACACTGAAAGCATTTCTTGTGAAAGTGGCCTTCCGGGCTACACCAAAGGTGAGCCGATCAAGACCCCATGTTTTTCATCCTTTGAAAGGATGTCCTACTCACATAAAGAGCACATAAATAAATTGGAAAATTTAACCCAGTTTAAAACAAAAAATTCTCATCTTCCATAAGAGAGTCATATTTCATGGAATATTGATTTTTTTAAAATGCAATTTTATTCTTGTTACCTTCGAGCCTCCCCTAAACAGAGTGAGTTAAACAAATCGTTTTTGAGGGAATGTTGTTCCATTCTTAAAATTTTATGGGTAAAGGTCCTCTTAAGAAGAACAAACACACAAAAGTCACAACATGCTTTGCGGAATTTTGTGTGAGTTAGCAAGAATTCTCCGTCCAAAAATCATGGTATCGTAAGCAATCTAAATCTAAGTGAATGAACAAAGCTCTTCCTTGGTCTTTTCAATTTTGCAAGATTGTGGCCGTGAAAGTCTAAATTAATTACCATTGCCTAGTTAAAATAGTTTACAATTTGTGACATCAAATTTTCTTTTGCGAAAGCAAAAGAAAATTCCATCACAAGATTCCTACCAAATGTCCTCATAAAAGGTAACTTGCCATGTAACAAGCTAATGGCATAGTGTAGTAAGTGTTTCATCAGCAACTTCCATTGTAAGAAAAAAAATCCGTCTCTTCGCTATAACACACTTAAAAATCCAAATCCATTACCAAAAAAAAAGCATGCATGACTATGTTTAAATGTCCAATAATACAACTTACTCTTGACACATATGGTCATCCGTAAATAAATTCCACCTAGAATGGAAGTTGTTGTATGAGCTAATCAAAAACAAAGACATGCATCATACTGCCCTCTAGACTGGTTTTACCCACTATTTCTAAGGCACCTAACTTGCCAGTATCTAGGTTTCTCTTACATTTAAAAAGTTCTTACCTGTTGATATCAAGAAACCATGCATTCCTTTCATTCTACACCTCCACTGCTTATGTATTTCGTTCACTACTTCTGGCTTTTCTCCTTTTCCAAACATGTCAAGGAGCCCAAACATCTTGTAACCATTTCTTTTTCCCTCCCTCTTGTCATGGATTTCTCCGTCAACTCGATCAAGGTGGATCATTAAGTAGTTTCTCTACAAACTCTTTCATACCCTTGCACCTCCGAGCTCCCATTATTTCCAAATTTATTTTTTGAAAATCTACTTCTCCTCGGAACAACAAAACTCTTATCCAAAAAATACTACTATTGGATTCACATCGTTCAAGTACCTTCTGCACCACAACTAGCGCCATCCCATAGAATTACATCCCTTTTAGATATTAACACATCGCTGAAAATTGCACCATTGACTATTCACTATACATCCCTTATCTTCAAATGCAATCTTAAATCCTCCTCCTTTGTTAAACTCGTCCTTGTTTCATCATTGCCAACTACTCTGATGGCAACCAAAGAGTGAAAAATACTCATTCTACATTCACAACTAAGAGCTGTACAAGTTGGTCAAGGCAAAAGTGTGAATACATATGGCCACTTGAAACACAAAAAAGGATCAAGAATCACAACAACAAGGTGATACACTTGGTTTTTGCACAATGTTGAATGTATTGCAAACTCTTAAAAGGCTAGAAAGATGCCACTGAGGTTTGGAAAAAACTTTACACCATATACTTGTCTAGAAACTTTGTAAATCAGATCTTCATCCTAAAGAGACTAATCACCTTTCGAGCACACAAGTACAATCAATTCTGGATATCGTATAAGAGGTTCAACCAGTTGTGGGAGGTGCATAACCACCGATAATGGTAAACTACAACTTTTATCAATGATCCTCCTTGTATAATTATTGAAAAGCTACATTCCCATGATCACCGTCCTCAACAACTGGTCCATTAATGGTGAAGTACCCAAATTCAACTAAGTACATATGCAATGAGTGGTAATGATGCACTTATAAATGGAATGGACAACCAGTAGCTTGTGCTCTCAGTTAGGGAGAAAGAAAGGAAAGGGAGCCACTTATGGCACCTATTAACGGTGAAAAGGAAGAGTGCTTCAATCGTGGTGAAGAGGAAAAAGTTCAACCTGACTATCAAGAACATAATTTACACTAGAGAAGGATGGCAAAAATGCATGGGAAACTGTGTACTCACATTGAATGATTTTGGAAATCTCAAGAAGCAGTAAGGCTATAGGATCGATGTCTAGTTTGGGTACCACACACAATGTTCAAAGGGAGTGTTCATTACCTTTGGCATACAAGAGTGTTGGGTGGAAAAAAATGTTTCATGAGAGGCAAAGGCATTGTTTAATTCTAGCCATTGGCTCACATGTGCATCATTTTGAGAACCATCCAAAGTGTTCTCTAAGTGTAAAACTTTCAAAAGATTCTACTTCTGGGCTCTAGTTCAATGATGAGTCTCCATGTGATGTTCATAGAAAAGGAAGCTTTTATCCAAAGGGTGCAAAAATGCAACATGATAGTGCACACAAAACAAGAGGACCACATATACCGGCTCTATGTAGTTGCATTAGCCACATGCATCAAATCAAGCATACAACCATGCGGATAACCATGACCAATTTCATTGCTAGCTCTACCACATGTAACCATTCACAGTGATGGAGGTTGTTCAAACATTGGTAATGCATTATACACAAGGTGTCATGACATCTATTTAAAGCGATGTGTGAAGTTGAAGTTGGTCAGTATCAAAGTATGAACGATCTAGATCTCCCTTTATTGTCCAATTCTCAAATCCGTAAAAGTACAAGGCTGAACGATCTAGTATAGCATCATCCAAACAAGAAACAAGGTGCTGTCATTTAGTGGTGGAGCGTAGGATGAGATTCAGTGCAAAGGAGTTCTTAAACAATAGCTTCATGTACGAGGCTTGCTTGGAGAGGATGAAGATTGAGGGGATCAAGTGGCAACAAAATATGCGTTGTTATATAGTAATTGAGCATAAACTTACAAATCAACTACAACATTCTCAACAAAATCTATTCCATCCAGATTGATGTAAGCATTCCGTAAAATCACGAAACAAAGGCAACATACACAGTGAAATACATGAAAAAAATGACATGGAGGAAGCTACCGTATTACAAGGCATTTATGGCGTAAAAATGTTGAAAGTGGTATCAATCCACCCATAAACAAGGTTAGTGAATTTGTGAAAATTCAAGTGTGTTGCACATGTTTTCTTCGTACAGCATGGGAAAGGTTCAATGGACCCACAATCATTTTTGTACATCTTTCTCACACATTACAATGACAACACTATGTATAATATTCACAAATTAAGAAGAAAACATATCATTCAAGGTTCATCACTCAAAATCTACTTAAGAAAACTAGCTAGAAAACAAGAATAATGGTATCTCAAAGCGAGAAAAGTGGCTGTACTTTCTGAAGCGGGATACCTTGTGAGATTTGAACAAGGAAGACATCTTTGAGGCTATTCCAATTAATTGCAACCATCAAAAGGGCGGATGAATGGTTCATCCAGGATAAATCAATTTGGACAATGAGTCCCAAGTATTGGAGTTGACGGGGTTGAATGAGGTGACACGCATCAAGCATGCATCTCAATGTTCCACGACTACGTGGGAGATTAAATCGTGAAATCACCATCATAAGGAGGCACCAACATTAGCCTTTACGACAACCTTACAAAAACAGATTTGTAGCAAGGATTCCAAACATTAGAATGGCTTGAGGGGCATCTAAGCCTGGTCTACTGTAGCATGTGTGAAAGGAGAGGATTTCAAGACCGTGAAGGAGATGGTGCAAGCGAAGGATGAGGGTGAGTAGAAGGGAGCAATAAAATGATAGCTTACAATCCAAAGCAAGAATAATGCTGTGAAGTTAGGCAATCCGGTGATAAGTGAGGAGATCATGGGCTAAAAGAGGATCTTCAATATGCATTTTGACTACGTGAGGAAGGTGAAGCTCTAAAAGACATAATTGATGGTGAAATGGGGTAGCTTGTGTGACTAGCTTGTGTGAACTTGAGTTGTACCTCAGTGTCGTGCTCAAGAGTAATCGGAAGGTGTATACAAGTGAGATGGGGAAAGAAAACAACATGTTATAAGGACTCGATATCTGCATGGTAGAAGATTGATGACCATTGGCACACTCATGAGAATAACAAGTGAGCTAAGAATACGTATAGGCCTAAGAGCAGAAGAGGAGAAGAAAGACTTGGTGAATATACTACATGATTTTTAAGAGAACATCATAAACCTCATGCTTAAGAAAAGAATAAAGATGGCCTTCGCAAAGGGGAAGGCCATGTGCCACACTGATTTAATATGGCAATTCATGAATAAAATATTTTTCTACCTCTTTTCTTGATAAGAATTATTACTATGCATTTCTGGGAAGACACAATGATATTACGTTGAGTTTGATGGCGACTTCAAAAGTAGGTAATTTGATGGAAATAATTTGGATTCATAAGTTTTATTAGTGCTATTGGTTATCATGGTGTCATGGTTAAGTATGAAACATATTATAACGATTCATTCATAACAGACGTAGTGTACATTGCATTTCTATGGGAAATAAAGGGTATAGTGTAACTATGACAACTCTGGAAGGATATGGGATCCTTGCACAAGATGGCATCATTCTTGGAAAACCACAATCCACCGAAGATAACAAATGGTGCTACACAAGATGAACAATCTCATCAAGATTTTCAACATTACGTATTTCATATGGTTGGAAGCAGGGAATCTCTTACACTACAACATAAAACTCATGCAAGCCAACACCATATCCAACGTGTAGTGAAATTGCACGTTTTATTCATATTAAAATGAGCTTATTCTGTAAAAAGTAGTGTGAACCACCAAAACATCAGAAGAGATGAAATAATTATTGTAATATGATGGGGATATTATTGTTTGTATCCATTTTCATGACTCATATTGAGATGATATCACTAATTAAAGTGGGATATATTTGAGATTCAATATTTGAGAAAAGACTTCATTGCATTCGAATCGGCTTTGCACACTCCAACTCTCAATTTTTAAACTTGTTTGAGTGGGCACAAAGTTAGTCATAGCCAAAGATGTGTGTAGGTAAAAACAGAATTAGAGACCCGCTTGTGATGGCACAATCATTCGTGATGAGTGCTCCATTTCGGGTTCCATCGAAGTCCGGGGGCACCCAAGGCATACATGATGGACCACGGATCGTCTTGTTATGCAAGAAAGATCTGGCTTTAATGTTCGTGGTAGCAAAGGTCCACCTTTGCTACCTTTGAAAGGGCGTTGTCAAGGCATCTCCGTTGGGATGGCATCTAGAGCGTGGTGGATGGCCCCACTATGGGCTCATTTGAGGATTTCAAAGGTGGCTAGACTAATCTAAAGTGGATTTGATTGAATACATTTGAAGGCCTATATTATGGGCCTTGTTAGTGGTTGTAATTACACTCAGATAATCTTTTTTTTTAATAGTGTCCATCCCTAGTTATGGCGGAGCATTTCCCTTGAGTTCATCATTGTCATGCCGCACATGACAAGTCAAGGTATTGATGGTGGTAGAATTTTGTGTAAATATGATAGGAAAAATCATTGTTCGTAGCAAGGTGAGTGCACAATGAGAAGCTTGGGTTTTTCTTATGCATATGGTAAGCCACCAAGTTGTGTCAAATTTTTCTCTGAGTGATATTGACTAGTTGTGCAGAAGGAATTGATGGTTCAACTTTTGCAATGGTATGATATTAAGGTGTACTTGTTTTTCATCCACAAATGTGCAAATGAATCAAGAACAAAACAATAAGTGTTGGAGGAGCTCCAACACATCGTGGGATATCAAGATGAGGTGACATGGGATCACTGCTATGGAGTCACAACGTCTGCTTAGGTCACTACCTCCACTACTTCCATTTTCAAGGCGCACGTGGAGGTGTTTCATTTGAATTTTCTTGCCACACCCATGGCTTCACTCATCGTGGAAAACTTCCATCCCATGGGGTTAGGTGAACGTGAACATCAACAGGTTTGGCTGGTAACATGGCAGGCATCAATGAACTACATGAACAAAGATATCTAAAAGTTCATTGCAAATGTGCTGATGCAAATTTGAAGGCCAAAGATGTTAGTTTTCTCCAAAATCTACACATTATCTTAAGACCTTGTTTTATTTTTCAATTTTAGTTACTCAGAATGAAGAAACCTATGGTGGTGCTGATAAAGATGACTCTTTCATTTTCAATCCTTGTCTACAATTCGTTTATCATCTTCAAGCTCAAAATAAACTTTGACATAGCCAAGCATTTTGTTTTTTTATTTTTTTGTTCTATTCCCAGTCGTTCATCACCCACGAACACCATTATTTTTTGAGGCCATCCATGACCATAGCTATTGTTGCCAAGGGTTGGAGTACTCAGTGAAGAACTAGAGTTATGATGCAAATGGAAATGTTTTGGAGCTTCTTAAAACTTGCATATGATGGGATGAGTACCTTCTGACGGGATTCCCATGGGACCATGATATTTTTTTATTCAGGTAATCAAACAGCCTGTTGGTGCTGTACAGAAGGTTATGACGAAGGGGTGTGAGATATCTTGTCCGAAGATAAGGTCATTGTTGTATTTGGTTGATAACGTTGCTGTCAGGCAGATTTGAATGTGTCCGTTCACTTGCTATTTTTTCTTTTATCAGTTCTCGCTGTGTTTCAGGTTTTACGAAATGCGATCTATCAGGAATCTGTTCGTTACTGACTGTCGTGCAAAGCCCTCAGGTACCTCCCGCTGTTGGGTCTACTACTGGTTCGACCGTCGCGGTCCGGAGGACAAGTGACTGCCGAAGCCACTGGCTGTGATGTCGAATCGCAAGTGTTGACTGCGTGATCTCCGACAAAACGTTTCGGGAGTAGCAGGTGCCGTTTTTCAGTGGCTTGCATTCATGTTACTGGCTGGGAATAGGTGAGCCATGTTACCCTGTTTTTGTTTAACCATGGATGTCCTCGACATTTGAGCTCCACTCAGTTTTTCTTCGATTGTCGCATCGCGAGCACTGCAGACCGCTCGATGACAGGCGGAGCGATCGAAGCTCTCGTATCGATTCATTTATCGAATCTCATCGTCAATCGTTTTTAACAGTTCCATCTCATTACTAGACTTTAATGCAGAGACCTGTAGTTGAGCCAAAATGGAAGTGGACATTTGACATGCTTTCAGGTATAGAGCTTGTGTGGACAGAAATCCAACCCTGGTAAAGTGGGTAAACAAGGTGGGCGAGAAGGCCTGAAGAATGCTTCTGCGGCCTGAAGCATGCTGTCCTTGAAGCAGCATGCCTGCTGCTTCAAAGACACCGCTCTACCGTGCGATGGTCGTTGGTCATTGCCGAAGACAGCGCGATTATGTAGCTGTCTTACGTATGTTGTCAGGAGTTGCGGAGCACCCATTTGGCGATCACCGTTCCGAAATTAGAGAATGCACTCGACATGCTTCATCCGGACAGGGCCACATAACGGAACAAAAGGAGCAAAAAGAAAGTAATTGCGGACTGTCATCATGCAGAAAGGTTCGGGCCATGCCAGGCCAGTCTCCGAACCCGGTTGGATCTACACGACATTTTGAGAGGGTAGCAGAAACCCAGAATTCGTGAGTAGGTCTTAAGTAAAGCCATGATCATAAAATCAGTCCCCTCAATAATAATGTATTGAAATAACTCCTGACAACAGGCCTACTTACTCCAACGTCAACATTTCTACCTTACTACCCTGTGTGAATAAGAAATGTTACTCGTGGTTTTCATTCCAGAATTCTCCTCTATTCAAAAATCCTGTATGGAAACTTTTATAACAATATTAAACATCCACAGTCAGATTTCATTACCTTTGTGTATTGTTAACTTGACCATAAAATGTTAAAAATCATAATCACGTTTTCAGCGGGATTGGCTTTCTCATCCCCACTGAATTTGGAAATTGGTCACGATTCAAAGAAACTATGCAATGTAGTTGTCATTTCACAATGGTGGATAAAACTAAAAGAAGAAGTTAAAATTGGAAAAACAAATAACAATTATGATTTTGCTTGGTCATATCAGTAAATGAAAAAATTAAACATACCATGTTTATTCAGCAACATAAAGAAAAGGAAAGTAAAATGTGAACAAAAGGCTACTCAAACAAGAATTTTGGATGGAAGGAATGATTCATTTTATCATTTCAAAACAATCCAAAAAGAAAAATGTACTTAAAAATACGGTCTTGATGTATGCTCGACTTTCCAAAGGTCAATTCACAAACCCAGATATCCATTCAATATCATCACAACCACAATTTTGTAATTTTCCAAACAAAACCACAGAAAGTTAAAAATAACATCAATGCAATAGGATACAATATTAAATTTATTGTCTATTAAAATTAATTATAACTCATGAAATAAAGCCTCACCCCCTCAAATAAGTGTAACTTCTCACGCTGAAGAGGTTTTTGAACCAAAATAACCCCAAATGGTGAATTAGGGTCATCATCAAAATTCTTCTTACATCATTATTATAGAAAACATTCTTGTATCTGACATGCATCCAACGTTTTAATCATACATGAATGAAAATCCTCTCACTATAAGGATGTCATGTTATCAACATTATTGCAATCAATGCAATAATCATTATAAGAATCATGATTTTTGTAAAAAAAGAAGCATGACTTAGACGCTGGGCAAAAAATAGAGTTACCCTCAATTCAATAATGAAAATAAATGAAGAAAAGATAAGGCAAAAACGTGTGTCTTTTTCAGCCTATCACAAATCTATATCTATATCTATATTTATATCTCTATCAAAAACGTGTGTCTCTTATAGCCTATCACAATCTATATCTATATCTATATCTATATCTATATCTATATCTATATCTATATCTATATCTATATCTATATCTATATCTATATCTATATCTATATCTATATCTATATCTATATCTATATCTATATCTATATCTATATCTATATATATCTACATCTATATCTATATATATATCTATATGTATATCTATATCTATATGTATATCTATATGTATATCTATATCTATATATATCTATATCTATATCTATATCTATTTCTATATCTATATCTATATCTATATGTATATCTATATCTATATCTACATCTATATCTATATCTATATCTATATCTATATCTATATCTATATCTATATCT
>SZWC01021259.1:17652-46801 GCA_023375785.1 Penium margaritaceum | reverse complement strand
TCTCCAGCGTCTTCACCTCCGCGATCAGGGAGGTGAGAGTGTGTCTTCGTTGGCCAGAGGTCTCCCTTGTCACACTGACACTGTCCTTCGTGGGGACCCCCCCGGTCATGTTCTTGGGCTCCCGTCCACATCTCTTCCGTGGGTTGAGCACTGGCAGTCTGTTGTTCTTCCTCGTTGCCTGTCTGTCTGTGACTCTGCTCCACTCTCTGTTGGCACTGTTGCCACTTGTGGCGTCCTTCCTGGTCTTCGTATCTCCAGTGGCTTCTGGGTTCTCGACTCCGGGGCCACCCACCACATGACCTCTGTTCGCTCAGCATTTGTCTCGTTGGGTCCCGCTGGTTCCGTCCGCTTTGTTTGTACTGGTTCTGGTCAGCTGGTGCCTGTCCAGGGCGTTGGCATTGTCCGTTTTGCTGGTCCCGGTGGCGTACTGTTTCTGCCCGACGTGCCGTATGTGCCTTCTTTGGAGCTCAGCCTGTTGTCTGTGCCCTCCCTTGACAATCAAGGCATGGATTTCTCGACAGTCGAGGTGTTGGCACTGTCTGCATTCGTTCCACTGGTCACATTGTTCTGCGGGGGGTTAAGTGTGATGAACTCTAACGTGTGCCACTCATTGCTCCCGCTCCCTACTTTGTTGGCTCCTCTCTTGCTCACGTTGCACCATCTCTCTCACCCGCTGACATCCAACTCTTGCATCGTCGTCTTGGCAATGTTCACACTGATGCCATCTCCAGCATGCTCTGTCTCCAACCTGCTGTTGGGCTGTCACCCTCCACCTTTCCTTCGCCCTGTCCCTCAGACTATCTAGACTGCGCCCAAGGGAAAATGCATCGTTCTCCCTTTGCTTCCTCTGACTCCCGGTCCTCCCACCCCCTTGCTCTTGTTCACGCTAATGTCATGGGTCCTCTCTCCCATGACTTTCTTGGGGGTGTCGGGCGTTATGTTTTGTGCCTCACTGATGACTTCTCCCGCTATCGCTGGGTCTTCTCTCTTCGCCAGAAGAGTGACGTCCCTGTTGTTATTGAGTCATGGCTCCGCCAGGCTGAACGATCTTGTCAACGCTCCATGCGTGTCTTCTGCAGCGACCGCGGCGGTGAGTTCCTCGGTCCCACCGCCCGGTTCCTTGAGTCTCAAGGGGTGTGTATGGAGACCTCCGCTCCCTACACACCCCAGGAAAATGGAGTCTCTGAGCGTTGGAACCGGACTCTTGCCGACGGCGTCCGTACCCTTCTGTCTGAGTCCGGTCCTCCTCCTCTGCTCGCCTTTGAGGCCACGAGTTACATGACCTGGGTTTGGAATCGCGTCCCGCACAGGCCCCTTCCCCGCTCGGTCACGCCTTTTGAGCGTTGGTACGGGACCCGTGCTGACCTGCGACTCGCTCGCATCTGGGGTAGCGTTGCGTCCGTCTGGCTCCCTGAGGACCTTCGTGACGGCAAACTCTCCCCTCGTGGGCGCCTCTGCCCTTTCTTGGGCGTGTCTGTCCAGTCCAAAGCCTGGCGCTTCTGGGACCAGGAGCGCCAGTGCGTCATTGAGTCCCGCGATGCACTTTTCTTCGAGTCTGTCCTTCTCCGTGACCTCAGTCGTCACTCTACGGCCGCCTCCCTACTGCCGCTCTCTCGGTTGCTAGGGGAAGTTGGGCCTGCGGCTCTCGCTGTCCCTGTAGTCTCTGCTGCTGTCCCTCCCTCGCAGCCTCCACCCTCGAAGCGACCTCCGTTGTCTGGCACTGTGACTCCTTCCCTTTCTCCGTCCATGTCGTCCAGCTCGCTTGGAGCTCCTACGTCTCCTGTGTTGTCCTCCCCAGTTCCGTCTGAGTCCATTTCTCCTGCACACTCCTCAGCGGTTCCGTCCAGTCCGCTTACCCCTGCTCCGCCGTCGTCTGGTGACCCTCCTGGTCCTGCTCCCATCGAGCCCTTTGTTTGTGGCGGGCGTCTCCGCACGCTCCCCTCTTGTTCCTCCAGTGTCGCCGCTCCATCCGTCCATCCTGTCCAGTCCCACCCAGAGCAGCGTGTAAAGCTACCGACTGGCATGGACGCCTTGGGCCTGGCCACAGCAGTGGTCCATCCCAGCTCTGCCCTTGGGCAAACGCTGCTCAAGTCTGAGCACGAGCGCGCTCTCGAAGCCGTCATCCGCAACAGTGTTGCTGAGTATCACACGACAGCTGCTGCTGCACCCTCGTACGACCCGACTATTGTTCGTCAGGCACGCACTGCGCCCGACTCCCAGCAATGGGAGGCTGCTATGCGGGATGAGCTTCGAGCTCTTGGTGATCACGCCGTCTACGATCTGGTCGATCTCCCGCCCGGTCGCAAAGCCATCGATGCACGATGGGTCGCAAAGCCATCGATGCACGATGCACCAATGGCAATCTTGACAAGTATAAGGCACGTCTCACCGCCAAGGGGTTCTCACAAGTCCATGGCGTTGACTTTGACGAGACGTTTGCCCCTATCGGAGGCTACACCACTGCTCGCGCCCTTCTGAGTCTTGTTGCCCACCATGACTGGGAGCTCGAGCAGATGGATGTCAACAACGCCTTTCTGCACGGTCAGTTGGATGAGGAGATTTACATGGTGCAATCTCCAGGGTTCTCTGACGGCACTGACAGTGTGTGGAGACTGCGCAAGGCTCTCTATGGCTTGAAGCAGTCACCACGGTGTTGGAACCAGGAGATCACCTCTACCCTGGAAAAGGGTGGATACCATCGTAGCA
This sequence comes from Penium margaritaceum, assembly GCA_023375785.1. NCBI lineage: Eukaryota > Viridiplantae > Streptophyta > Zygnematophyceae > Desmidiales > Peniaceae > Penium > Penium margaritaceum. Next base: position 44,095 of record SZWC01021259.1, on the reverse strand, counting down.
CAGTGGATCCTTCTCTCTTTGTTGCTCCCAACTCTGCACCGTTTGTTGCAGTCCTCGTCTATGTGGACGACCTCCTCATTGCATCACCAAGTCGGGAGGCAGTGTCGACTGTGAAGTCCCTCCTGCAGTCCACGCACAAGATGAAAGACTTGGGCCCAGCTCGAGTGTTTCTCGGCATGGATCTTGAGCGTGATCGTACTCACCGTGTTCTTCATGTCCACTTGGCTGCATATTTCAGAAGCCTGGGGGAGCGCTTTGCCTCGCTCCTTGAGTCTGTGCCCGCAGCATCCACGCCGATGACGCCCTCCGGGCAGAGGTTGTTGAAAACACTGGATGTGTCCAGGCTGGGGGAGCCAGTGGATGTGACCGACTACCTGCGCGTCATAGGGTCCATGATGTACCTGGCCACTACTACACGAGCAGACGTCGCTTTCGGTGTGAACTTCCTTGCACAGTTCTCACAGTGCCCACGGGTGCGGCACATGGAGGCCGCGCTACGTGTTGTTCGATATGCGCTTTCCACTGCACGAGTCGGTCTCTGTTACGGGGCACAGCCATTCGTTGTTGTTGATGGCTACACTAACAATGACCGGGCGCATGACACGGATGCACGCAGCCGCACCGGCTGTCTTTCTCTTCGGCGGCACAACTCTCCTGGAAGAGTGGTAAACAGGGTTGCGTCGCACGCAGCTCCAGTGAGGCAGAATATGTCGCCCTTGGTGCAGGCACTTGTGAAAGCGTTTGGTTGTGTCGGTTGTTTCAGGAGCTGCGTGTACCCATTCGCTGAATCACCTTGCGCTGTGACAATCAAAGCACGAAAGCTATTGTTGAGCACGATGACATGCATCACACTCGCACCATAGAGAGCACCATTTTGTATGTGAGCGTGTGGCTACAGGTGATGTCCAAATTTGTGTGGGTTGACACGCGACAGCAACGAGCTGACTTTCTCACGAAGGCACTCAGTAGCAATGCCTTCAAGGCAGCAGTGCATGCTGTTGGGCTACTGTGTCCTCGTAATGCTCCTGGTTGAGTTGTCATGCCAGTGCTCGTGTACAGTCTTGTGTTGTGTCACGTCTTGTGACGTTCGCGCTGTGCCTGTGCGTGTCGTTCTTGTGCGTTGGCTGTGGGTCATGGGGGATTGTTGAATTCATGTCATTATCACACGGTGACCTCTGGCCTCGTTGCACACTCACATCACTGGTGCAGGTGACTGACCAGTGAGATATGACTTCGCCGATTGACACGTCGTGACCAGAAGCTGAGAAGACAAGCCATGGAGAGGCTCAATCAGAGCTTGCCAGCCTTTTTGCATTTCTCACATGCATTGGTGTACAATTGGTCGTGAGCATAACCGGGTTTATCCTCTAGAGAGATTGTTGCTTGGACGGTGACCTAGTTTCTGCTAGGAAATTGTTCTGTGGGCAGGTGGGGTCGAATCCACCAGTTTCGAGCTCGTTGCTCGCTCGCTCGCTCGCTCCCTCCTGCCTGTAACACCCCTGTGGCTCGTTACTCACCTAGAATTTTCACTTCAAATTTCACGTATGTCTTCGCCATGGCTGATGCAGACGTCATGCGTGGTTGCTTCCTTGCACAGGTCTAGCTGTCACTTGCTGGTCTAGCACAGTAACCACATGGCTGACGACGTAAGCATGTTGTCTCTGGATAGCATGCGGAATCGACATAGTAGATATATTAAGATATGGCGTTTTTTCTTCCATGCTCGCTAGGTATAGCACAAGTAAAGAAACAAAAAAAATCCGGAATTGGATATGGCATGGTCAATGTGTGAAACGTGGATATGGCGATAGATATCGAGAATTCTGTAGATATATGGTCAGTCCCCCGAAAAGGGGTATATACCCCTTTTTCTGGAGATCCTACCTCTCTGAAGCAAATAGATGGGAAGCTTGGCCCACTAAGCCAAAACCGTGGTACTCTGTTCATTTTCACGTATCTCTCATCGTACTCTGTTATGTCCTCTTGGCTTGTGTACATTGGCATGCACATGAATGATGGCAAGACGTGACGCTGCTGGAATGTCGTCTGGTGGAGCTGACGCACGCTAAGGCCACACGCATCCTGCTGGAGCATCCTCCGACCTTCGGTTGGCGTCCTCAACTCCATTGGCAGACCTCCTTGGTAGACGTGCCGCCGGCAGTCACTGTCGCTGCATACGCTCATTGCTGCGTGTTACAACACTATTGCATTTGCAGTGACATATTATGCCTAGGGTCTACGTTTCATGATTTTCGGGCATTGTTGGTACCGGGGACAAGTGTAGTGTAGTAGGAGGGCCGGTCCGGCCCTCCCTCCTTGCTGAAGCGAGGGGTGGTTGCGCACCACCCCTCGCGTCAGCGAGGGCTGGCCGGCGGCCAGCGAAGTGCTGGCCGCCGGCCAGCGCGCTGCCGGCCGGCTAGACGGCCGGCGGCCGGCCAGTTGCTAGGCGCCGATCGCGGCCTCAGGCTGATCGGCAGCTGAGAGGCCACGAGGGCCTCGAGGGCGAGGCCTCGTGGCCTCGTGCCCTTGCCCCCCCTCGCCCTCCTTGCAAAACAAGCAAGCCAGGATGAGGGATAGGGGGAGCAAGGGTGAGGTCGAGAGAGCTGGCGCGAAATCGCCAGTGTGCCTTGCACGCGACGATTTTGTGCCAGAACGGTAAAACGTAAATCGGAGTTTGTTCGCGATGAACTTCGACATAAAACAAACAAAATAACTCGTGCGAACACACGAGTTCAAGGTAAAAACCCCCGGTTTGGGTCCCAAAACCAAGGGTATGGTTAAAAACGGAAATGGGCCTCCGGAGACTCGAAATATTCGAGTCTCCCTGCTGTGGATCGTTGATGATGATTGCCCCTCAGTCCTGCGAAGGGGGTAAACCCGTGATGCGGACTGAGAACGCCATTCTGCGAACTCCGACGACGACTTCAATGCAGGAGCTGGAGACACGACCCGTTACAATGGTTCTCAGAGCCAGACGACCCTCGCGACCAAGAGTTCGACGTAAATGGCGGCTACGACATAGATAAAACGCCGTAAGCAGCTACAAGCAGCAGCAGAAGCGCCAGAAGGGACTACGGCATCTACACTTCACGGATTGAAGCATCGTAAAGTGCGTTAGAAAGCTTGAAAAGAGTTCTAGTTGGTGGAGACTCTTCCTTCTAGCCTCTCCTCATTTCCAGAGGGCTAGGAAGATTTTTGTGGGGCGGGGTGGGGAGTTCCCACCCTGAAGAACCGCAAAATCCTCCCCATTTTCAAGGCTCCTTTAAGACTCCCTAATCCAAAAATTGGGACAGCGCCCCTTCCCAAGCTTAGGAACTCTCACGGCCTGAGAGCACCTTAAAAAGAAGGAGGGTGACACCTTGAAGATTTTTGGCAGCTCGCCAACGCCGTCGGCTCAAGGGAAGACGCCGCCCAAGAATGCGAGAGGCGCCAAGGAGCGTGAAGAGAAGACCAAGGACAACAAGAAGACAAGAGGAAGACAAGAAGTAGAAGAAAGAGTGAAAGAAGTGTTAGGAATTATTAGAATTCCTCTTTGCACTCCTTGCTCTTGTTTTGTGAGCGACACATCCCTTGTCATTTCCTTCTCTTATAATTTTCTGGTTGCCTAGGTACTAGTCTTTTCCAATCGCCGTGAGTCACGCCTTAGGAAGACTACTTTCAAAACCCACGACCTTGTGCCAACATGGCGGCCTAGGAACATAGAAAATTAATTTATAACTGCCTCACCAATCGTGAGTGCAAGGGGTTTGTGGGAGGCGATTCCTCCTTAATGTTGTGGGGTGATTCTCGCAACGGTCTTCCCGTGCTAGTTGCACGGGTGACGAGATGGCAAGTACCGGACCGTCCAAGACCAACAAGGGCAGGATGGTGACGGCCTCACCACGAGCTCTTGGCGGACTCCAAAATTTGGGAGCCGCCGCCGCGAGCACGGTTGCCAACCCAAAGGCAACCGTACCGCCAAGGGCAACCGTACCGCCAAGGGCAACCGTACCGCCAAAGGCAACCGACGCCAACCTCGGCAATACCGAGAAGCGTGCGAAGGCCGAAAAGGTGCTCGACGAGTACATCGACGCGCACGTGGACGACTCCCAGGCGACGGACGACGCCATGGAGGAGGATCTCCCGGGGGGAGGCCCCGACAAAGAGCACAACGACGACGATGGCAAAGGCGATGAGGATCACGACCATCTCCATCGTTGTGCGATGAACTCGAGCCGATTGCTCGAGAAGGGCAAGACGCCCGTCGCATCGCCTGAAGCTGCCGACGACAGCGAGAGTGCCGAGAGCAGCAAGGGCGCTGAAAGCAGCCCCACGGGGAGTTCCCGTGAGAACGAGTCGCACGACGTCGCCGTAAAGGCAATTTGTGATGACCATCGTAGGCTCGCGGAGTTTGCTGCCGAGGCCGCAGGCCGACTCAAGATCACCACCAATGGTGAAGATACGGCACCACTTGGAGGAATGGGGGACCCTCTTTCCTACGATGCGGCCGCCATGGGGCAAGGCAGCGCCCACTCGAGCGTCGTCGCCGACGACAGTCTCCTCCGAAAGGTGGGACTCCTTGTAGGCATATACGCGAACCGTACCCTCTTGTAGTGGGTAAGGGTGAACAAAATGCGAGGCCCTAGAGGCTATCGCCGATGCTTTGAAGACATCAAAGCTCAAGTTCACGTTTGCCAACCTGCTAGACCACGTCGGGCAGAGCATCACGGACCTTGACCGTGATCGCCAGTTGCAGCGCCTGGCCGCCCATGAGGCAAGCCGCCGACGCAACGACCTCGACAAGGCATTGCAGAGCGTGACCCAGGTGCGGATGCAACAGCAAGTGTAGCGTGCCGCAACTGCGGATGCCACTACCGGTGGCAGCGACGACTTGCCTACCTCGACGACTTCGGGGCCAGTCATGAACACGTCCTTCCTCCACAGAGTGAAGATCTTCCGGAAGGGTGTGAAGCTGACCGACTGGCTGAACCGCATGGAACACGTCTTACGTGTCCACAAGACTCCACTCAGCCAGTGGGGCGACCTTGCCACAACGCGGCTTAAAGACAATCTCTTCAAGTATGTGGTCAAGGAATGGACTGCGCAGCAGCCGCACCTCGAGTGGCAACCCATGCTGTGGGAGGCCTTCTATGCGATCATGCGCAAGAAGTGCACCCAACGTGAGGAGGCGCAGTGCGCCTTCCACAAGATCAAGGACTTCAGGCAGCTGGGTAGCTCGCTCGAATCCTACTTGAGCGAGTTCCCCACACTCGTGGAGGAAGCCGAAAGCTTCACCAAGGGCGATGGGACTCAGACCTTCAAGTACCCGGAGTGCATGCTGCTAGAGTACTTGTGTGATGGTCTCACCAGCAAGAAGCTGAAGGACAAGACCACCACGACAGCCACTAGCCAAGCTTGGACAAGCTGGAGGGCGTTGCGCGACTACATGAGCGAAGTATACTCGGCCAACCCGAAGCACTACTATGATGCACGGCCGAACGCGCGTGCAAAACAAGGGCGCAACATGCGCATGGACGTTGCAGGGGCTGGTGGGTCAGCTGGACAGTGAGGCGGGGCCAAGGGCAAGCAGCTGCACATCCTCCAGCCAAGAAGGCTGGTGGATACAAGGGCCCCAACAACAAGCGCAGCCGCGAGAATGACGAGCTGCAGGTGGCGCGTGAGCGTCGCAACACATCCTTCCGCGAAGGGCTCTGCCACAACTTCATGCAGCCGGGCCACTTTAGGACTCAGTGCCCTCAGGCTACTATGGGTGGACAAGAGGCCACGTTATTAGCTGTAGCAGTAGCACCTCGTGGAGATGGTGCAGCAGGAGGCCGTGGACAGGGCCGTGGATAGGGTCGCGGTCGCGGCAATGTGCTCGACCGTGGTAACGGACAGGGTCGTGGGGCGGGTTTTCCCCACCCTTGAGTGACGTCAGTGGGGACCACTCAGGGGTAAAACTGGATCACGAGTGTGGGTTCATGTCTTCAGATGAGGATGTTAAACACTTTGAGTTTTTGACGAGTTCAAATTTCTCTGTTGTCTTCTCTCCTCTTGTTGAACCGCATTCTACACTCGCTGACCGACATTACCCACTAAACCTTGCATCTCTAGACGAGATGCATGATCGTACATGTTTAGTGGTGGCGACACCAACCACTGTGCAAGAGTTGTGTGACACAGTGATTAAAGCAAACGCCCTCAAAGCAATGAGTTCAATCACGTTTGAAGTGCCTTTAGTCGACGATTTCGACCCAGACAAATTTAAAGACTGGAAGGTTCTAGCCGAATTCACACATGCCCACAAGATGTGGACTCGAGTAGGTGAATCATGGGAGTTACGACGCCCGTCGTATAGATTCCGTGTTTATCACAAACTCGGCTTGCCGTCGTCAAGTCTGTTTACTTGGAAAAGTGGAGGCAACATGACGATGCAGTTCAGAGGACACCTAGCTTGTGCTCCCGTGAACGTACTTGCTGACACTAGAGGGGACGACTCTTTTGTTAGCCTTGGCTTTACCCGACAGGTTGGGCTGAAGTATGAGCCATCGAATGGCGCAGTTGTTGTCGATGACAACCGTACGGTACCCATGATCGGTACTTGTAAAGCAAAAAAATGCATTCAAGGGTACACACAGAGTGTCACATTGAAGGTACTCAACCTTCTTGACCCGTTTGACGTGGTGCTAGGCGACCCCTGGCTCCATGAGAACAAGGCTCTAATGTGCTTTGAATCAAAGTGCTTGATCCTCCGAAAAGGACAGCGCCACTTTACGTTGATTCCGAGTAAGGAATAATCACCGACCCGACTCAAAGTCCATGCCAGCTTGTCTGCGATGCAGGTCAAGAGACGTATTCGACAAGGTTGTCGATACTTCTTGGCTCAGTTGCAGAAAGTGGAGGATGACGTGAAGGAAGACATGCCACAAGAGATCAAATCTCTAGTGGCGGAGATTTTGGATGTATTCCAAGACCCACCAGCTGGGCTTCCACCAGAAAGACGCATGGGCCATACAATTCCGCTGCAACCGGAGGCGAATCCTATGTTCAGACCCATGTATCGCCTTAGTCCAGCAGAAAGGCGAGAGGCCGAACGCCGAATCAAAGAGTACCTTGCAAAAGGGTGGATCGATCCCAGTAGCTCGCCGTACAGTGCGCCGATCCTCTTTGTGAACAAAAAGGATGGTGGTTTACGCATGTGCGTGGATTACCGGGCGTTGAACAAGCTGACAGTGAAAATCGATTCCCCTTACCATGGATTGAGGACCTTTTGACCAACTCCAAGGCGCAAAAGTATTTTCGTCCTTTGATTTGTCTCAAGGGTACCATCAAATCCGCATCACGGAAGATGATGTGCCCAAAACCGCATTTCGAATGCACATGGGACACTATCAGTTCCGAGTGTTATGCTTTGGGCTTACAAATGCCCCAGCAATCTTCCAAGGAGAAATGAACGGAACGTTTTCCAAGCAACTCGGACAGTTTGCCTTGGTTTATCTGGAGGACATCCTGGTTTTCTCCAAATCAATGGAAGAGCACATAGAACATCTGTGCGAAGTTCTCGCAATCCTTTGGGAAAAGAAGTTCTATGCGAAAGTAAGCAAGTGCAAGTGTGCACAAGATGAGCTCGAATACCTTGGACACATCGTCGGCATGGACGGCATCGGTGTCAACCCACGAAAGGTTCAAGCCGTTGTGGACTGGCCATGTCCCAAGAATTTTGGGCAGATTCGGTCTTTCCTTGGCCTTGCAAACTACTTTTGACGGTTTATGCAAGGGTATTTGACCCTGGTAGCACCGCTAACCAAGCTCACGCGAAAAGACGTGCGTTGGGAATGGACACCTGATTGCGAAAACGCTTTTCTCAAAGTCAAAGAGCTCCTATCTACGGCGCTCGTCCTAGCTCTTCCGGATCCATCGCAACTGTGGGAGGTTCGATGTGATGCGTCGGTAGTAGGACTCGGAGCCGTCCTCATGCAGAATAGTCACCCAGTTGCGTATGAGAGCCGGAAGCTCATTCGCGCGGAAACGCGGTACACGACTGGGGATCAAGAGCTCCTTACGGTAGCACACGCTTTCAAGATGTGGCGTTGCTACCTCGAGGGTGCGGAAGGGGGTGTGACGGTCATGACCGACCATAATCCATTGGTATTTTTCCAAACGCAACCGAACCTGTCAAGACGACAGGCGCGTTGGAGCGAATACCTGAGCTGATTCTTGTTCACATGGGAATATCGGCCAGGACGCATCAATGTGGCCGATCCACTAAGCCAACAGCCTGTGGAAATGAAAGCAACCACGGAGGTCGGTGGGTGTTTTATGGCCATTTCAACAGCAACAGTACAATCACCAGATCCCGCTGCACCTCTGCGGCAACCACCACGAGAGATTATCCATTACAACGGTTTTGTAAACAAGATCCGGATGGGATGCTGTGTGGATTCTAGGTTTCAAGACTCTCAAAATCTGGACAAGTATGGCTTGGTGGAGGCCGCAGGAATCTTCTGGCACAGAGAACAAGTTGTTGTGCCAAACTCGGGAGACCTTCGAGCAAAGGTTATCTCCCAGTTCTACGACCCGCCGGTCGCAGGTCATGTGGGACACCGAAAGACCGGACAGGCACTCTTGGACCACTATTGGTGGCTAGGATGGAGTGTTGATGTCCGTAAGTATTGCATGACATGCGACCCATGTCTTCGGAATAAGGCTAGTAACAAGAAGCCTGCTGGACTCCTCCAACAACTTCCCATTCCTGGGACTCCATGGGAGTGCGTCAGCATGGACTTCATTACTGGTCTTCCGGACGCTGCCCGTGGCCACAATGCAATACTAGTGGTTGTGGATCTTTTGACAAAGATGACACACTTCATTCCTACAACCACTGACGTGAACACGGAGGAGACTGCTCGCCTCTTCTTTGAGGATGTCGTAAAGCACCACGGCTTGCCGTTGCGCATTATCTCCGATCGAGATAAAAAATTTGCTAGTAAGTTCTGGCAAAAGATGCACAAGTACTTTGGCAGTGAGTCACAAATGTCGAGAGTATTTCACCCTCAAACTGACGGAGAAACAAAGTGCATGAATCGCACTCTAGAGTAGATGCTCTGCATGCACGTGGATCCTGCCATGCATGATTGGGACGAATTCCTAGCACCGGCGGAGTTTGCGGTGAACAACTCGGTGAATGATTCCACACAGTTCACACCGTTCGTGTTGAACAGTGGTCGGCATCAAGTGGTATCCTCCTCATTGGTGAAGAGTGGGAGTACAGAAGGGCAGGTTCCTTCCGCTCAAGCCTTTGCCAAGCACATCGACTCCTTGTTACAGGACGCGAAGGGTTACCTTCAAGCAGCTCGGCAACGACAAAAGGCATATGCCGACAAAGGTCGCCGGGAGGTCTCGTTTGACATCGGTGACAAAGTGCTGCTTAGCACTAAAAACCTTCGGCTAAATTCGCCAGAGACAAGAAAACTTCTACCAAAGTGGATTGGGCCGTTTCCCATTGTGGCACGCATCGGGCCAGTGGCATACCGATTGCTACTTTCGCCGAGTATGAAAATACATGACGTGTTTCATGTGAGCCTGATGGCTCCATACACGGCAGACGGAACCGTTTAGCCACCGCCAGTAGTCCTTGCTGCTGACGGCCAATACGAGGTCCTTTGCCTACTCCAACACTGAGAGCGTACTCTTCGGTCGTGCGTTGTTAGGGAGTACCTCGTTCATTGCGCCGGTTGTGGACCTGAACATAACTCATGGGAGCCCGAATCTCGGTTGCCCATAGGGGTGGTCAACGAGTATTGGAGCAAGCTTGCAGCTTGCACAGATCGACGCGTGGCAGGAGGTACCACCTGAACGTAGAAAAAGTGAACAACATTCCCACAGGGCAGCATTCATGGACAGCGACCATAGGAGGTTGGGGACGTCCAACATGGTTGTTGCGCGGATGATCCAGCTTAAAGGGGGGAGGCCGCAAGCCGTGCTGACCTACAAGCTGCAGCTTAGGTCTAAGTACCATGCACATGTTCACGTCTAGCTGGTGATTGAAATTATTAGTATTCTTTCACGATGTTGATGACTCACTGACTGACAATCCTACTTGTTGTTCATGAACCGGGACGGTTCATGATAAGTGGGGAGGACTGTAGTGGGAGGGCCGGTTCGGCCCTCCCTCCTCGCCGAAGCGAGGGGTGGTTGCGCACCACCCCTTGCGTCAGCGAGGGCTGGCCGGCGGCCAGCACTTCACTGGTCGCCGGCCAACTCGCTGCCGGCCGGCTAGACGGTCGGCGGCCGGCCAAGCGACCGGCCGGCCAGCCGCCGGCCGCCGATCGCGGCCTCAGTCCGATCGGTGGCTGAGAGGCCACAAGGGCCTTGAGGGCGAGGCCTCGTGGCCTTGTGCCCTTGCCCCCCCTTCTCCCTCCTTGCAAAACAAGCAAGCCAAGATGAGGGATAGGGGGAGTGAGGGTGAGGTCGAGAGAGCTGGCGCGAAATCGCCAGCGTGCCTCGCACGCAACAATTTTGCGCCAGAACGGCAAAACATAAATCAAAGTTTGTTCGCGACGAACTTCAACATAAAACAAACAAAATAACTCGTGCGAACACACGAGTTTGAGGTAAAAATCCCCGGTTTGGGTCCCAAAACCAGGGGTTTGGTTAAAAACGGAAATGGGCATCCGGAGACTCAAAATGCTCGAGTCTCCCTGCTTTGGGTCGTTGATGACGATTGCCCCTCAGTCCTGCGAAGGGGGTAAACCTGTGAAGCGGACTGAGAACTCCATTCTGCGAACTCCGACAATGACTTCAGAGCAGGAGCTGGAGACACGATTCGTTACACGTAGACACTGCCTCGGTTTGGGCTGTAATAATTCCTCACTCCTATTTTCCTAGTTGTTTCTGACCACACCACTACCTTTGAAGCAACAGTGTTATGGTATGGTCTAGTTTTTAGGCAAAACGGATGACGCCCGGGTTTTGGGCTGTTGGCCGTCTGGCAAGGCTAACCAAGGAAACCCTGCATGACAGAAAATAGGTCATCTTTCTGATTAGCCAGAAATATGAGTAACAAACTCTACAGAGCTGGGAGGGGGGGCCTAGATCTTGGAGGGATCTCCCATTATTGCTCATTCTTATTTCCTAATCAGTAATTTCTTGTTTTCAGCTGCCGTCTGGCGCTAACTATGCTGCACGCGTTTCTGAGGAACAACACCAGAGCTCTCATGCTTAGACTATGGTGCAACAGACTGAGGGGACAGCCTAAGCAACGAGCATGGGTTCCTTCACGCTGCATCAACAACGTTACTTCCCCAACCTGCTACATTAGGTTTTCCAGCTTGGTATCAGAGCTAGAGTGTAACAGACAACAGCAGAACAACGACGAAGAGGTCCAATCAACACCGACAGTCCCCAGAACGCGCCCTTGCAGAAGAAGTGCTGCCGGTTGCTTTTCTGGTAGCGCTGACCCACCGGGTGGTATCTTCAAAACACTCCCAACGCAGGGGAGATGCTGCCGATTTTTTTCGGCATCACTGACACTACGGCGGTGGTAGCGATGGTGGACTCGCGGTCGGCATGACCGGCAGACGTTGGAGCGGCGCCAACGCACATGGCCTTGACACCGCCAGGAAAGTGACTTCACATCTGCCGTTGCCAATGCAATAGCACGGCATCAGCATCCAGCAAGTAGCACGTAGTAAGGCACGCAGCTAACAAGCAGCAACTACTGTAGCTAGCAACAACAGTAATCAACGGTAGCGGCAACAATAGGCAGCGGCCACAACCGGGAGCAACAGTAGGCAACAACCACAGTTGGCAGCAACAATGAGCAACAAGCAACAGCGAGCAGCAAGCAGCAAGCAGCAGCGGCCACCAGCAGTAGCAGCGAGCAGCTAGCAGCATGTAGCAGCAACAAGAGCCAGCAACAGTCGACAGCAGCATCAGTAGTAGTAGCAACAAGCAGCAGCACTCGATAGCCTGCACTAGCAGCCAGCATCGGGCACAAGCAGCGGTAGGTGCGTGCAATAGTAATAGTAGCGGCTACGGCAGCCTGCAGCACCAGCGGCAGTAGCAATCGGTGATAGCAGTAATAGCAACGACTACGGTAGCAACGCGTAGGTGTAGCAGGACCGAGCAGTGACCACGAAGAAAAAAAGCAAAAGAAAAGCTGCGGAACTCCCGAAGACACCACAGCAGAGGGTCGGGGGGCAGCACCCCCACCCTCATTATTACTGCTGTAGCAACAACACCTGCCGTAGTAGTAGTGGCATGTAGTAGCGTTGCTTCAGTCACAAGAGCCACAACAGCTGCTTCCATAGCCGCAACAACAAAAGCAGCACTAGCAGCACACAGTAGCGCGGTGACAATGGTGGCAATAGCGGCAACATCAATGCATGGCAACACTACAGCATAAGTAGCACTGGCAATAATAGCAATAGCTATAGTGACGTCAACGTCAATCGCTAAAGTCACCGCTCACATTACTACTGGCGTCACTGGTTACGTCCGTAGCATCAGCAGCAGTAGTGTGACAACCACTGCTAATGTCACTACAGATGTCTTCGTTGACGTCAACTACACTACTGACATCACTCTTGATGTCACTGCTGACGTCATTGCTGACGTGACCGACAAGTTCAACACACAAAAAAAATAGAAGGAACCATGGCTCAAAGTGGGGAGGGGTTATCCTATGCGGGAGGATCCACTGGTTCCCCCTTTCTATATCAACTACAGCAGCTGCAACGCCAACCGCAGCAGCAGGTACCGCCACTACATCAACAATTGCAACAACAGTAGTAGCAGCAACAATAACATTAGTAGCAACTCTAGCAGCTACAATAGTAGCAGCTGCAACACCCGGAGTAGTAGCCGTTGCAGTAGTAGCTGCAACAGTAGTAATTGTAGTAGTAGCAGCCATAGTAGAAGCCAGAGTAGTAGAGCTATAGCAGTACCCACATTAGTAGCTGTAGCAGCAGCACCAACAGTAGCAACAACAACTACAACAGCACCAGTAGTAGCAGCAACAGCATTACCAACACCCCATAGGATGTATCTTCGGCCTTGCTCACTTGACAGATTCGCTAGTCGTCATGCGCCAGCAGCGCGCAACGTTGATGCAACAGCTAGCGGCACTGTAGCCACCGACACAGCTATTGCAGCAGCAACCGCTACAATAACAACAGCAGCGGCAGCAACATCAGCAGTCACCGCCTTTCCTTCCATCCGGGCATGCTCATCCCGCCGTTTCCTCTGTTACATAGTATTTGGCACAGCAACATACCCAGTGCCGAAGGTAGATTGTGTCTTCAGTCCTAGGCTCCGCTCTGGGTGCTGGCCGTAGGCCAAAGCACTTTGAAACCCCACCCCCACCTCTCCAAGTCGGCGAGCAGTTATGGAGCTGGGAGCTTAGCTTCCGTATGTGGGCGCGGAGTGAGGGCTTGTGGCCATAATACATCCTGCCCTACGATTCCACCGAGGTCGACCAGATGTATGATGCTAGTCGCATCGTATGTGCCCTCGTCCCCATCGTCCCTCCATCTGCAAGTCCCGCTCTCAAGCCGTTCCTTGGGTACTTCACCACTGGTGGCCTCTCTGACCATGCAGCAGTGTGGCACATCCTCACGTGCCCTCATCGCCTGTCCAGCGAGGCCAAGACAAGCCGCCTACTACGGGAATTCAACTCCCTCCGTGTGGGGGGGACCGAGACGGTCACCTCCTACTGGCAGTGGGTGGAGGACATCCTCCGCCGCCTGGGATACGCTGCGCACCCCTCTCTATCCACACTCCTGACCATCAACTGCGACGCCACCGACGTGTTTGCCGACGCCTTCATTCATAACACCCAGGCAGTACTCGTAGCGATGGCTGCCTAGGGCACCCTCATGCCCTGGGCATACGAGCCTTTCCTCTACATTGAGGAGGCTCGTCATGAGTCCCGCGTTCAGCGCACATTGGCCCTCGCCTCTCTTGCTGTCACCTCGGTGGCTGTTGCCGCCCTTGTAGTAGTTGCGTCCTCCGGAGCCTCATCATCGGGCAAGAAGAAGCGCAGGGACATAAAGGGCGAGGGCCCACAACAGCAGCCGAGCGGACCCAGTGGTAGTAGCTTAGTCTGGCACAACTGTGGCCAGCCAGGACGAGGGTGGTACACGTGTCTGCTTCCGACACACGAGGAGCGTATCATAGCCACCATGCGTCACCAGCGTGGGCGTCGTCTCGCCACCGCGGCCGTGACCGTCATTGCTCCCGCTTTGTCAACGCCGCCCGCTCCATTTCTCCCTTTGACAGCTCTACCGTAGCATCCCCCACAGCTGTTGGAGCCCGCTATTCCGTCACCGACGCCTCCCTCCTCCTTCCTAGACTCAAGCGTCGTCACGCTACAGTCGGTCTAATCCGTCATGCCCTCCACCCTCGAGCAACAACTAGAGCAGTTCTTCGCACATCAGCTCGAACTACCTTGTCCTCCTCCCCATGAAAGTGTGAGTCGCATCATCACTAGTTCCCATGCCTTGCCATTCGTGAGAAATTCTAAGCTGCAGTCGTGCCTTTCAACTTCTTCCATTCCGTTCTCTTTCATGTCATCCCCACCTGCTCCTCTTTGTGATGATGTCGCATGGTTGGATGACTGGCAGTCACGGTTCGCACTCCCATCCACCTCGTCTGCGTCCCTCGTCCACTACCATGTAACCGTTAGCGACCTGGCGTCACTAGTCTAGCGTCTAGCTAGCTTGGGGGGGCTGGCGGATACGGACAGGGCAGCCGGTGTAGAGGTAACAGCGGACGCAGATGGGGCAGCTTGCCCGGAGGGGCTTGTGGACACGGATGGGGTGGCCGGCGCAAAGATGTACGCGGACGCAGATGGGGCAGCTTGCCCGGAGGGGCTAGCGGACACAAACAGGGCAGCCGGCCCAGAGGTGCCATCAGATGTAGATGGGGCAGCTGGCCTGGAGGCGCTAGCGGACACGGACGGGTCGGCCGATGCACAGGTGCTAGCGGGCACTTACGATGTGACGCTCGGACACGACCGGATGGAGGACCTAACCACCACTCCCCTCGCGATGGGAGGGACATGGACGCGCCGGAGCGAACGATGTCTCGGGGAAATAGATCCTCAAAGAAGAGGGTTTCCCACGACTTGAAAATGTAGTTCTGGGATGGATCCGAGAAGCGCCATGCCGTTGACTGATGCGAGATGCCAAGGAAGGTGCAAGAACGACCGCGAGGCTCAAGCTTGCCGCCTTGGTGTGGGGTAGGCAGCCACACGATGGCCACACAATCCCATGTTGGAATCTGGCCCCCCGCATGGAGGCAGTTCTAACGTGACCCAACGGGTCTTCTACATTCACGGATTCTTTTGTGCAGGTTCTGAGTCTAAGCGTGAGCTTTCTAGTCGCCCCAAGCTATGTTTCTAGGAGTTGAAGGCAAATGTGAGAAAGTCACTTTTGCGAAGGGATTAACGCATTTTTGCATTAGTTTTTGAACATGGAAATGATCTAAACATTTGTAGGGCTAGTCATGATCTCTCCAACGCACCAAACCGTGCGCGATTCGGATAACCGTAGCTCCTGCTACGTCAGTCGAAGCGCAGCACCCCAAACCAGCCGCTCACTCGGCGGTGCGTACCACGTCGCCCGCCGAGGCGCCTTCACACATCAAGGACCCATCAAAACGCCATTCCGGAGGCACAGATGTCCCTACGCGTAGTGGCGGTTCCCCTTACACCTTTGGGGTCTGTTTCAATGAGTTAATCATCGAGTTTGGTGATGGGGATGGATGTGGGTCGAAACCTGTTCGCGGACCTGCAGTCGGAATTTTGACAAAGTCCACGAGTAACAAAATGTACTACTGAGTCCCTGACGCCGAGCCAGAAATTTGGCGAATTCCCTCAGTAACAAACTGCATTACTTGCATCCGGCGGATCATTCTCCGGATGCCTCGGCCACCCTTCCGGAGCAAAATCTCCAGATGGACTTTTGTTACTCGGTCAGGTGGATTATCCACCTTCGGCCAAACAGCGACCGACTCCCAGAGCCGTCGCGCACACCCCAACTTTGGAAGCCCATATGTCCCTCGTTACGTGTCCGATTCTGGTGAAACAACTTCCACCGGATTCAGCGACTCGTCAACTTTCAGGTGCAATCCTATATTTTAGAATCCGAGCAATTCTCAAGTCGCCAGATCCATCGACAAGGATTTTCCTCTCTCTAGCGGCTCGTCGGCGCCTCCCGGCGCCGCACTTGGGCATGCAGAGGGGCAAATGTTCAACATTCTCCCCCTTGCACCTGCCATGCCCGCTGCTCCTGCTTGCTCTCACTCATATTCCGCTGTGCCCTCCAGCTCATCATTGCTGGTCATCCCAAGACCGGCCAGGCTCAATGCGTGCTGGTCGATGGGTTGCGCTTTGGTCAAGCAATCCGCAAGCATGTTGTGCGTGCTGTAGTGCTAAAGCACCACCTACCCCTTTTCAACCATGTCCCGTGCGTAGTGGTAGTGCACGTCGATGTGCTTCGTCCTCCTGTACAGCATCGGGTTGTTGGTCAGCGAGATTGAGCCGGTGTTGTCCTCTTGCACCACCGTAGGCTCCTGCTGCGGCACGCCCAGTTCCCCCTGCAACCTACGGAGCCACACCGCCTCCTTGACTGCCTCGGCCAGCGCGATGTACTCTGCTTCCACTGTGGAGGTGGCGACGCAGTCTTTCTTTCTGCTGCACCACAAGACCGCTGCACCAGCGAGGAAGGACACGTAGCCGGATGTGGACTTCCGCTTGTCCGCATCGCTAGCGTAGTCTGCGTCCGTGTAGCAGACCAGACGCAAGGGGTCCGCCCGCCCCTTGCCGTCGAACCTCAAGCACGCATGTCGCGTCGCCTGCAGGTAGCGGAGGATGCGCTTGACCGCGTGCCAGTGTAGTGGCCCTGGATCGGCCACGTACCTGCTCACTTGGCCCACCCCGTAGGGCAGGTCTGGTCGAGTCGCCACCATGGCGTACATGAGGCTACCCACCGCCGATTGGTAGGGTACCCCTGCCATATCCTCCCGCTCTTCTTTTGTTTGCGGCGCCATTGCCGCACTCAGTTCAGATGTCGTGGAGACTGGACTGCCAACTGGTTTGCAGTCCTCCATGTCGTACCGCTTCAGCACCTTGGCCACGTATTTGGCCTGTCCCAGCTCAAGCGTGCGCGCCCTCCGGTTCCGCGTAATGCTCACCCTGAGGTAGTACTCCAGCTCCCCCATGTCCGACATCTGGAATCTACTGCTCAGCTGTTCTTTGAGCTGCTGTAGGCTCGGCAAATCCGTCGAGCACACAATCAGGTCGTCCATGTAGAGTGCAACGATTTGATGGAGCTGTTTTTCGCGCAGCACGTACACGTTGTGATCCGCCTCATAGCGCTTGAAGCCCAGTTGTGCCATGAAGTTGTCCATCTATTGGTACCAGCATCTGGGCAACTGTTTTAGCCCGTACAAGGACTTTCGCAGCTTGCACACCTTGCCCTCCGGCGCCTCCACCCCCTCTGGCACCTCCATGTAGATCTCTTTGTCTATGATGCCGTTGAGGAAGGCCGTCTTTACGTCCATTTTGTGGAACTCCATGTCCTTCGCGGCCGCCACCGCAAGGATCGCCCGGATGCTTGTGAACTTGGTGACGGGAGCAAACGTCTTATTGTAGTGCTCCCCCTTACACTGTGCGTAACCTTTCGCCACCAGCCACGCCTTGTACTTGTCAACCACACCTTCCTTTGTGAACTTGGTCTTAAAGACCCACTTTGAGCTGATGACATTGGCATCTTTGGGCCTTGCAACCAGCTTCCACGTATCATTTTCTGTGATGGACGCCAGCTCCGATTTGATGGTTGCGTCCCATTGATCCCCTTCGGGTCGTGCAAGCGCCTCTCGCACGGTAGTCGGCTATGTTGATGCAGCCAGCATGCACCGCGTCATGCCAATTCATCGACCGGTGCTTCCGTCCAAGCGCTTCCCCGCTTTTCGCTGCCTCCGGCTGCAGCGCGGTAGTTTTGGTGGTGCATTGTCGCTTTGCTGCGATCCCTCCGACTCTGCACGCTCCGGTTCATCATCGACGGACGGCTCCTTGAGGATCTCTCCCGCTCCGGTGAAACATCGCCTGGACGGACGACGCGTCCAGTGGATTTTCCACCGACGCCCGTTGCACACTCTGTCGGGAGTGCGCGCCTTGGCACCCTTGGTGCCTCATTCGCCGGATCCTTCCGGTGGATCTCCTCATCAGCTTGATCGTCATCGGAGTCCTCTGCGTCGGCTGCCACCGCTGGTGCACCTTCACGCTTTGATGCCGCATCCTCAACTTCGACTTCCGCCGGCTCCTTCTCGTAGTCAAGGAGCTGGAACTTCTCCCCTGTCTCTGGAGAGTCCACTACGCCTACGTCATTGCTGCTGATGTAGCTCTGCTGCTTGTCAAACTCGACGTCTCGGCTGCGGATTACCNGTCGCTTTGCTGCGATCCCTCCGACTCTGCACGCTCCGGTTCATCATCGACGGACGGCTCCTTGAGGATCTCTCCCGCTCCGGTGAAACATCGCCTGGACGGACGACGCGTCCAGTGGATTTTCCACCGACGCCCGTTGCACACTCTGTCGGGAGTGCGCGCCTTGGCACCCTTGGTGCCTCATTCGCCGGATCCTTCCGGTGGATCTCCTCATCAGCTTGATCGTCATCGGAGTCCTCTGCGTCGGCTGCCACCGCTAGTGCACCTTCACGCTTTGATGCCGCATCCTCAACTTCGGCTTCCGCCGGCTCCTCGTAGTCAAGGAGCTGGAACTTCTCCCCTGTCTCTGGAGAGTCCACTACGCCCACGTCGTTGCTGCTGATGTAGCTCTGCTGCTCGTCAAACTCGATGTCTCGGCTGCGGATTACCTCCTCCTTGCGCATGTCGTAGAGCCGGTCCGCCTTATGCGCGCTCTCATAGCCAAGGAAGAGATACGAATTTTCCCGCGGCTCCAGCTTGTTGTCACGCCTCTGCGTAGCCTGCACCACCGCGTGCGCCTTGCACCTGAACACTTTCAGGTGTGCCACACTTGGCTTGCGCCCGCTCCAAACCTCCTGCGGCGTCTTCCAGCCACTCCTCCCCTTGAGCACCGCTGTTGGAGTGAGGTTGATGGTGTAGCTTGCCGTACGCACAGCTTCCGCCCAGAAACTTCGCAGCAATTCCACATCCACCAACATGGTCCGTACCATGTTCAGCATCGTCTGGTTTGCCCACTCCGCCACGCCATTTGACTGAGGGGCAAAGTTTGTTGCCATTTTATGCCTTGCTGCTTCACCCACCCGCTACAGGCCACATACTCTCCGACGTTGTCACTACGTAGCGCTCTGACCTTCCAGTCAGTTTGCCTCTCCACCGTGGCGACATACTCCATCAGCCGGTCCAGGACCTCGCCTTTCCACTTCATGAAGTACACGAAGAGTTTTTTGCTGTATTCATCAATGAAGGTGACGAAGTAACGCGCGCCACTTTTTGACGCCATCTTGAATGGTCCGCACACGTCGATGTGCATGACGTCCTTCAGGTCCGAGGCACGATTCATGTTCTCGTTAAACGGTTTGCGCTGCGCCTTGCCTAAAATGCAAGGCTTGCACTTTTTGTGCACTATTGCATCTGTCGCCACTTCCGCACCGTCGATGACGAGGCCGCGTACCAGCTCGCGCTTCGCCATCTCCTTCACGACTGCGGGTGAGGAATGCCCCAGTCGTCGGTGCTAGAGCTCCAGATCAGCTCCCCATCCTTTGGCCAAGTTGACGGTGCGTTCCTGCAAGTCTGCTGAATCTGTCGCCACGGGGATCACCTTGGTCTCCACGATGTAGAGGCCTCCCTTGCGCTTAGCCTCCAGCACGGGCTTGCCGCCACCGTCCTTCCGCACGACTGCCCCTCTTCTTCTGAAGAGCACCTCGTACCCCTTGTCAGTCAGGCGGCTAACACTTAGAAAATCAGCCAAGCCAGGTACATGCTGCACGTCCTTGATGACGCGCTGCACCCGCTTTCCACCAACCACCACCTCCACGTCCACGTCTCCTTAGCCAGCCGCCGGCTTGACCTTGTCGTTCACGACCACCATGGATTTGCTGGACTTGGTGTAGTTGATGAACCCGACCTTCTCGACTTGGGTATGCTCCTCCGCTCCGGAGTCAAGGCATCGCCGCTTGGCCTTCATGAGGTAGTAGTTTTGAGTTCCGTTGAGGAGTGCCTTCTTGCCTTTGGCGTCCTTGCCGCCGGCCTTTGCCTCCTTGGTGCACTCACGGACCCAATGGCCCTCCTTGCCGCGGTTTCGGCATGCACCCTTCTTGGCGCCCTTCTTGCCGCTGCCATGTCCGCCACCTCCCTTGGCCCCGCTTCCGCCACCACGCGTTTTGGTGAGGAGGGCCAATGAGGACGACGAGGACTCCCCACAGCTCCGTCGATGCGCCTCGTTGCGGATGTACTCTGCGACCATGCCATAGGTGAGCTTGTCCTCTGTCCATCTCCCAAGACCGTAGTGAGAGGGCTCCAGCTATCAAGAAGGGCCATGAGGAGGGCCATCGCCTGCAGCTGCATGTCGATCGTCCACCCCACGTCGTTGTACTGTGAGGCGAGCGACTCAATCTGCTGCATGGCGGTGATGACATCATCTCCCTCCTCGATTCTCACTGTCTGGAGTCGCTTCATTGCGAAGATTTTGTTCGCCAGCGACTTGGATTGACAGATGGCACAGAGTTTTTGCCAAGCTTTGGCTGCCAGCTTGCAGCCCTGGAAGTAGCCCCACTGTGACTCGGCCGTCCCGGACACCAGCAGCATGAGCGCCTCCGTGTTCTTCTTTGTGAAGGCCTCCTTCTGCGCTTCCGTCGCCGTCGCTTCGTCGAGGACTTTCGTTCCCTTCATGACCTCAAGCATCCCCTTATGCCCAAGGTGCAGCTCAAAGTGCCACCTCCATACTTCTGGATGGGCTGCGTCTCCTTCTGCGCCATTTGCGCAGTCTTCAACTCCGGGACCTCAGAGCTTGACGGCGATGTTGTCCCTAACGACAGTCCCGTCCGCCGCGAAAGTCGTGAGCGATGTGTAAACCGGTCAGGGCAGTGGGCCCATAACCCTTTGTCAGAATCTGGCCCCCCGCGTGGAGGTAGTTCCAATGTGGCCCGACGGGCCTTCTACGTTCACGGCTTCTTTTGTGCAGGTTCTGAGTCTAAATGTGAGCTTTCCGGTCGCCCCACGCTATGTTTCTAGGAGTTGAAGGCAAATGTGAGACAGTCACTTTTGCGAAGGGAGCAACGCAATTCTGCATTAGTTTTTTAACATGGATATAATCTAAAAATTTGTAGGGCTAGTCATGAGCTCTCCAACGCACCAAACCGTGCGCGATTCAGATAACCGTAGCTCCCGCTACGTCAGTCAAAGCGCAGTACCCCAAACCAGCCACTCACTCGGCGGTGCATACCACGTCGCCCGCCGAGGCGCCTTCACACATCAAGGACCCATCAAAATGCCATTCTGGAGGCACAGATGTCCCTACGAGTAGTGGCGGTGCCCCTTGCGCCTTTGGGGTCTGTTTCGATGGGTTAATCATCGAGTTTGGTGATGGGGATGGATGTGGGTCGAAACCTGTTCGCGGACCTGCAGTCGGAATTTTGACTAAGTCCCCGAGTAACAAAATGTACCACTGAGTTCCGGACGCCGAGCCAGAAATTTGGCCAAGTCCCTCTGTGTCAAACTGCACTACTGGAATCCGGTAGATCATTTGCCGGACGCCTCGGCAGCCCTTCCTGAGCAAAATCTCCAGATGGACTTTTGTTACTCGGTCAGGAGGATTATCCACCTCCGGCCGAACCGCGACCGACTCCCAGAGCCATCGCGCACACCCCAACTTTGGAACCCATATGTCCCTCGTTACGTGTCCGATTCTGGTGAAACAACTTCCACTGGATTTAGCAACTCGTTAACTTTCAGGGACAGTCCTATATTTTAGGATCCGAGCAATCATCAAGTCGCCAGATCCGTCGACGAGGATTTTCCTCTCTGTGGCGGCTCGTCGGAGCCTCCCGGCGCCGCACTTGGGCATGTAGAGGGGCAAATCTTCAACATCCCATACACGAGCCGGCAGGAGGTCAGCGCACTGGCCACACGAGTGCTGGTATGGTGTGGACCGAGGAGGAAGAGGTCCGTGGTGAATCCGGTTCCAAACCCATGTCATGTAGGTCATGGCTTTGAAGAAGAAGCCATTGGAAATACCAGACTTGAAGCGCATGGTGCGGATAGCGTTAGCCATAGTGCGGTTCCACTGCTCATAGACGCTGTTCTGGGCTGGCGTGTAAGGCGCTGACATCTCATGATGGATACCATGGGAGGCGAGGAAGAGTGTGATATCCCCGATAAACTTGCCACCACGATCGGAGTAGAAGCAACAAAGAGGGCGAACACACTTGCGCTCAGCATGGACAAGCCAGTCCCCAATGGTGGGCACGACATCGCTCTTCTATCGAAGACAGAGGACCTAGTATTAGCAAGAGCAGTCATCGGTAAGGGTGAAGACATAGCGTCCGTGCTCCCCGAAGGACTCTTTCGGAAGGGGACCCATGATATCAGAGTGGACCAAGTCCACTGGGGCGGACGCACGTGAGGAAGACAGGGGGTAGGTGGACCGATGCATCTAAGCACACTCAATGCACTCCGTAGGACACAGAACTGGAGAGGAGGCCGGGTCAAGGCCCATGGCAGGCTTCGTGCAATAGCATGCTATCAAGAGCAAAAGAGTGGATATGATAGAGGCGGCAGTGCAAGAGACGTGTGTACCGTAGAGAGAGTGTGCTGGTAACAAACACGTGGCCTGTGTCAAATGATGGGGAGGGGACGAAGGGAGAAGCGGACAAGCACGGCACGTGCCATAAGTTGTCACGGGCAGTGGCATGCAAGACGACACGACTAGATGGATGCAACAACACAGTCAGAACACCACGCGAGTGCAGTAAGTCCATGTTCATTGTTAAGGGTAATGACAGCGAAGAGGCTGAGCTCAAGACTAGGGACGAAGAGGACATCAGTCACAAGACATCCCCAGTGGGGCCTCGAAGACGAATAACACTAACACCGCGAATTGGGTAGAACCTGACCAGAGCTTGTCCGAACCCTAGAGACATCGGTAACGGGGCTAAGGACACTGAAGGCCTCGTGCGAGGCCGTCATGTGATGCGTAGCCCCGGAGTCGCTGATCCAGGTCTCGGCCGGATGTCGAACCGGTGTCACTAGGTTGCTTACAATTACATTGCAGTGCGTGAGGGACACGGACAAGGTGGATGGGAGTACAGACCGGGACTGCCAATCATCCAACCATGCGACATCATCACGAAGAGGAGCAGGTGGGGATGCCATGGGAGAGAACAAAATGGACGAACGTGTAGGGCACGACCGCAGCTCTGACTTTCTCATGAATGGCAAGGCAGGGGAACTAGTGATGATACAACTCACACTTTCATGGAGAGGAGGACAATGCAATCCAAGGTGAAGTGTGATGAACTGCTCCAGATCTTGCTCGCAAGTGCAGGGTATGATGAAGTAGACCGACTGCGGCGTGACGATGCTTGAGTCTGGGAAGGAGGAGGGAGGCGTCGGTGACAAATGAACGGGCATCAATAGCTGCGAGGGATGCTGTGGTAGAGCTGTCAAAGGGAGAAAGGGAGCAGCCAACATTGACACAACAGGAATAGTGACCGTCACGGCCGTGGTGGCAAGACGGCACTCACACTAGCAACACATGGTGGCGATGACGCGTGCCTCGTCTGTCAAGATCGGACACGTGTAACACCCGTTTCCTGGCTGGGCACAGGTGTGGCAGACTAAGCTGCTGCCACCAGGTCCGCTCGACTGCTGCTGTGGGTCCTTGCCCTTTATGCCCCTACACTTCTTCTTGCCTGATGATGAGGCTCTGGAGGACGCAGCTACTACGGGGGTGGCAACAACCACCGAGGTGACGGCAGGAGAGGCGAGGGCCAACGTGCGTTGAACGCGGGACTCCTGACGAGCCTCCTCAATGCGGAGAAAACGCTCGTATGCCCAGGGCATGAGGGTGCCCTAGGCAGCCATCGTTGCGAGTACTGCCTGGGTGTCATGAATGAAGGCGTCGGCGAACACGTCGGTGGCACTACACTTGATGGTCAGGAGTGCAGTTAGAGAGGGTTGCATAGCGTATCCCAGGCGGCGCATGATGTCCTCCGCCCACTGCCAGTAAGAGGTGACCGTCTTGGTCTCCCCCACATGGAGGGAGTTGAACTCTCATAGCAAGCGGCTTGTCTTGTCCTTACTAGACATGTGATGAGGACGCATGAGGATGTGCAATGCTATTGCAGGGTTAGGGAGGCCACCAGTGGTGAAGTACCCAAGGAACAGCTCGAGAGCGAGACGTGCACATGGAGGGGCGACGGGTACGAGGGCACATACGTCGCGACTAGCATCATGCATTTGGTGGGCTTGGGTGGAGTCGCACGGCAGGATGTAGTATGGCCACAAGCCCTTACCCTACGTCCACATGCGGAAGCTGAGCTCCCAGCTCCGGAACTGCTTGCCATCTTGGAGAGGTGGGGGTGGGTGTTGTCTCTAGTGGGTGTGGAAGCACCCTCAAGGATGCCTAGCTCTCACTGAAGCACGCTACCAGTGTCTGGGCAGCCAATGGACACCAATGGTGAAGAGTGTGGAGCACAAGGATCACAGATGTGAGTGGGCAGAACACGTCGCATTCAGTAGATCTGAATCGAAACACGTTTTTGTTACTTAGCATAGTGACATTACATCAGATCCTTATATCCTGTGATCTAAGATTTCTAACGCATCCAAGCATGCCCAAAACGGAGCAGTAGAGCCCCTGCTACGGCCGTCGAAGTAACCCTTGGTGGAGCCGCCCACCAGGCCTTGCACTCTAGGCAACGGGAGGCGCTTCGACGATGACCCGTCGAAGCGCCTTTCCTCGCCTAGAATTCAAGGAGAAGTTCATCCTGGTCAAGGAGGTCCTTATGGTCACCTCATTCATGCCCCTGGTGCATTTGGAGGCCATTAGGAATGAACTCGGATCCCTGGCGATGGAATATCCCGCCACCCATGGCGGGTACCAGATTCCACCCACCCAACACCCGTTTTTCGGGCTAGGCTAACTTTCTGAATACTCACTCAAATTGAGCGATTCAAAGCTCTATCCTGCATGGAAAAATCCAAGGAATCCAAATCTAAAGTCAGATCAGGTGTTTGACCACTCCTCAGTGGTCAAACCAGGGAGTGCACTCAACGGCACTCATGGCAAGGGGCACACCATATCAACAGTGGGGTCTCAAAGTACTTTGGCTTATGACCAGCACCCAGAGCGGGGCCTTGGACTGAAGACACAGTCTACCTTTGGCGTTGGGTATGCTGCTGCACCAAATGGTGTGTATCAGAGGAAAAGGCGGGACAGGCATGCCCGGGTGGAAGGAAGGGCGGTGAAAGCTGATGTGTCGGCCTGAGGGTGAGTGTGCACCCTGGAGGGTCCTTAGCAGTGGCTGGTTCACACCACCAACTGTTTTTGGAGAGACTGAAACTGCGGAGGTAACTGGTTCCAAGGATGGGAAAATCTGGTCAGAGAGTGTGGCAATATGTTTGGCCTCAATTGACTGGGAATGAACTCTTTTTCAAGGCTCACAAGTAGTGGTATTCTATAGCCACTGATATAAGCTTTCCAGAACACCAAAGCATGCCAGATTTGAAGCTTCCTAGCAGATTCTATGGCTTCTAGAGTGGCCCTTGGTAGGCTGTCCTTTTCCAACCTAGGAAGGCAACCCTTCCTTCCTCTAGAAGCTTCTGCCCCTTCCTACATTCCTCAACTTGCTTCTAGTAGGAGGGAAGGTGTCTAGAAGACTTAGACACTTCTAGATGCTTTGTAGGACAAGTCACCCCTTCTAGAAGGTGTGCCACCTTCCTGGACCCTCTCCTGGCCTTCTAGAAACTTAAAAAGGAACTCTAGAGCTTGAGCTTGCTTCCTAGCATCTATTTTCCACCTCGCTTGAGGCAGGGCAGAATTTCATCTTGTGGGACTTGAGCCTGGGCCCCTGCCTCTAGAGGTGGACATCAGTAACCACTAAGCCACCTTGGTTTGTCTTTTTGGTGTTCCTTTTTTGAGTCACTCCTGCCATGGTGAGGAGTATCACTCCAACAATCTCCCCCTTGCGCATCACCCATGGCAGTTGTTCATGCTCAACGTGCAACTCAAGAGGCTTCGGAAAGCCCAAGCTCCATACAAGTAGCATCATGCCTGTCCTTGGGTTGCGCCTTTGTCATGGCATCAGCAAGCATGTGCTTTGTGCCGCAGTGCACAAGCACCACATCACCCTTTGCAACGAGGTCTCGTGTAAAGTGATGCCGGATCTCTATGTGCTTGGTCCTCCGGTGTAGCACAGGGTTCTTGGTCAGGCTGATGGCACTCATGTTGTCAACATTGAGTGCCGTTGGCTTCTTTTG